>JXCR01134224.1:198882-216974 GCA_002079205.1 Phalaenopsis hybrid cultivar | reverse complement strand
CAGCAACACTTACAAGACTCATAAACTCCAAAAGACTCACAAAGAAAACTTCTCACAAAATTAACACACTCACACACTATGAGACTCTTTAAATCCGAGCCCCTAGCCCTTTAGAATTAATCCATATTTACAAAGCTTCAAAAATGATAAAGGGTTGCTGCATATATATCTTCAAAATTCAACTTCATTCAATGAGTATTCTAGAAAGTAACTGTGGTGCTTAGGTGCCAAATCATTGCTCCTAGGCTCCAGCCAATTTCTGTATCTGGCGGCTAGGTGCCAGATCTTGGCGCCTAGATACCAGTTTGGCTGGTTTGGTATTTTTCTTAAATTTAGCTCATTTTTCTCCCTTTTTATGTATTTTTGCTCCTTTTTACTCTTGAACTCTTTTTCTCTCACCTGTAACCAAAAACATAAAAATACCCTTCATTAAAGTATAATATCCTCAAAAATTGAGTATAAACTATGCATAAAAAATAGGCCATTTTAAGGTGGATAAATTCTCGCAAACTTAAACTTTACTTGTCCTCAAGTAACCTCTATAAAAAGTATAACTTATAGAAGTGAGTTTTACTTGAAAATTTCTATCATTTTTGTTTTATAAATGTAATAGTGAACTTTAGAAAAAAAANTTTTACATACAAAGAATATGTTTTGTGATTTATTTGATTGGTTTGTGGTCATTGGTTGTAGCATACATTTCGCCAGTTCTTACGTTGGTTTTGTTTTTTAGAAATGATTACATATATATCAAATTAGTCCTGGTTTTGGCAATTTTGCTTCATTCTTCTTATGTTGATTTGTGATATGTGAATATGAATTTAAGAAATGGTTGGAGTAATATATGAACAAAGCTTTTCAGTTGTTGTTTATTTGATTAACACGAATTGGGATTTCATCATATTTTTTTTATATTTGAGTGAAAATATTGAAAAAAAGATAATAGAGGCTTGAGCATTTCTTATCAAGGTTTTTGTTGTGTACATTAAAAAATTGGATTTGGATCAAGCTTGCTTTAGCAGTAATATTACAGGTTCTCCTATTTCTGTTGGGACTTTATGNATAATTTTCGCAATAGGGGTACTACACAAATATATGTATCGTTTCAAGTAATATAGAGTTTTTCTTAAAAACCCCGGTATCGATCTATCGATGAAGCCGAAAATAAGTAAACAATAAAATAAAATACATGAGTTTTGACTTTAAGAAAACGTTACTTAAGATTGCAGCAACTATCTAAAGAAGAAAATCAAGTTTACTAAATTCTACAATATGCAAATAAAAGTAAATGTAATGACTTAAACAATATATAAAGAGATTTTCTCCTTGCTAATAATTCATAGTCAGTGAAGGATTTCAAATTTTGTTTAGAAACATAAATGTGATATTGTGACAAGTAGGAGTATACCTATTTCTTTACTTTCATTTAAATTGTGCAAAGAACATTGACTAATCTAAAGTTGATGTCGACATGTATAGTAGTGTTGGGTAGGTTCGAGTCTCTCACTCCTAGATTACCCATTGTGCCCTTTATATAGAAGCTACTAGTGACCATTAGTTCCAATCTCAAGACAAAATTAATAAAAAAATCTAGCATGTCACTCTAGAAACATCAATTTTTTACACCTAACAAAGCTTATCTCCCTATTTATTTACACCCCCTTTAGAAAATCACGATTGCTCTTTCCAAGGTAGAATGTGATACTTACAGGTCAAGAAATCTTAGGGTCTGTTCGGGGCAGCTGCAATTTATTGACTAATATGTTGATAAGCTGATTAAAAATAATTTGTTGATAAGCTAGGTACGGTGGCTATTACAAATTTTTATTTTTTTGGAAAAGTCAGACCGCTCCCAGAAAGCTGCCACCGTACCTAGATAGGTGAGGTGTGAAAATATTATTTTCAGCGTTTTGTAAATGCATAAGCTACCAAAATGCAGTTTACCCAAACAGGCTAAGTGCGTTTTCAAAATGCTAGCATACCAAATAAGTTGCCCCAAACAAACCCTTAAACTTTTTGGGNAAAATAATTTGTTGATAAGCTAGGTACGGTGGCTATTACAAATTTTTATTTTTTTGGAAAAGTCAGACCGCTGCCAGAAAGCTGCCACCGTACCTAGATAGGTGAGGTGTGAAAACATTATTTTCAGCGTATTGTAAATGCATAAGCTACCAAAATGCAGTTTACCCAAATAGGCTAAGTGCGTTTTCAAAATGCTAGCATACCAAATAAGTTGCCCCAAACAAACCCTTAGACTTTTTGGATCTATAAGTTCCTCAACAGGTTTTAAAAATACAAGTGACCATTTTGTAAAGTAAATTAAGGACTGGTAAAAATATCATCACAATTTTTAGGAATAAAAAAAGTTCTAAACAAACTCAAAATCACTTACTTAATTACTTCATATTGCAAGGAGAAAGAAAAGAAAACTACTCAGAAGCGTGAGGATAATAAAAAAAATATATTTATAAAACTCCAATTCAAAGTATAATACTTAAGGACAAAGATACAAATATTTATCTGGAATGTTCCCCCAAGCATTCCTTTGAAGTTCTTTGACTTCTTTGACTTCAGCAACACTTACAAGACTCATAAACTCCAAAAGACTCACAAAGAAAACTTCTCACAAAATTAACACACTCACACACTATGAGACTCTTTAAATCCGAGCCCCTAGCCCTTTAGAATTAATCCATATTTACAAAGCTTCAAAAATGATAAAGGGTTGCTGCATATATATCTTCAAAATTCAACTTCATTCAATGAGTATTCTAGAAAGTAACTGTGGTGCTTAGGTGCCAAATCATTGCTCCTAGGCTCCAGCCAATTTCTGTATCTGGCGGCTAGGTGCCAGATCTTGGCGCCTAGATACCAGTTTGGCTGGTTTGGTATTTTTCTTAAATTTAGCTCATTTTTCTCCCTTTTTATGTATTTTTGCTCCTTTTTACTCTTGAACTCTTTTTCTCTCACCTGTAACCAAAAACATAAAAATACCCTTCATTAAAGTATAATATCCTCAAAAATTGAGTATAAACTATGCATAAAAAATAGGCCATTTTAAGGTGGATAAATTCTCGCAAACTTAAACTTGTCCTTAAGTAACCTCTATAAAAAGTATAACTTATAGAAGTGAGTTTTACTTGAAAATTTTTATCATTTTGTTTTATAAATGTAATAATGAACTTTAGAAAAAAAATTTTAAATAACATAGGTTAAAACTAGAATGCAAAAATATTTAATAGTCAAGTTTAAGAATTTTGATTTCTTATTTATTTCAAGAATAATTGTAATTTGTCATATTAAAGAGTCTTAGAAAAATTATATGAAAAAAAATATTATGATAATTTTACTAGTAAGAATGCTAATACTTCATAAATAAGCTCAGAAATGTAATTAAATCCCTTTCCTTAAGATGGTTTAAGTGAAGTCAGTTTTTGATTAGGCATCTCCACNAAAAATATTATGATAATTTTACTAGTAAGAATGCTAATACTTCATAAATAAGCTCAGAAATGTAATTAAATCTCTTTCCTTAAGATGGTTTAAGTGAAGTCAATTTTTGATTAGGCATCTCCATATGCTTCTCCTCACATTTATTTTTCTATTTTCTTTCTTTTTCTTTTTCTTTTCTTTTTACTTTTCTTTTCTTTTTCTTTCAGGATTATTTTCAATTCTTTCTTTTTCTTTTCATGTCATGCTAGGATTAATATATTTGGATAGTCTTTAATGATTTTGAACTCCAACATCCTCTTTCTAAAGTTAAAACCTTTGCACATTTCCTCACTTGATAAATGTGTTAGACAAGAAAAAGATTTTTCATAAAATCTCAATTCTTTCTTTTCAAATAAAAATCCAAGATCTTTAAAATTCTCAAAAACATAATTTTCTTTCTTAAAATAGGAAAAACAAAATTTTATACTCTTATACTAAATATCTTAAATCCAGAATTAATCTTATTATTAAAAAAATTTACTTAAGTTTACTACATTATTTATAAAATCAAAAATATAGTTATCTCAAGCTATCACAACATACCACATGTTATATTAAAGTGATTTTTTTAAATACATTTTACTCAGGACAAATAAGGTTTAGTTTTAAAAAANATAGGAAAAACAAAATTTTATACTCTTATACTAAATATCTTAAATCCAGAATTAATCTTATTATTAAAAAAAATTACTTAAGTTTACTACATTATTTATAAAATAAAAAATATAGTTATCTCAAGCTATCACAACATACCACATGTTATATTAAAGTAATTTTTTTAAA
Source organism: Phalaenopsis hybrid cultivar (assembly GCA_002079205.1). NCBI lineage: Eukaryota > Viridiplantae > Streptophyta > Magnoliopsida > Asparagales > Orchidaceae > Phalaenopsis > Phalaenopsis hybrid cultivar. The sequence goes on along the minus strand of JXCR01134224.1, from coordinate 212,699 downwards.
TACATTTTACTCAGGACAAATAAGGTTTAGCTTTAAAAATTTTCTCCCCTCCCCCAAACTTAAATTTTAAATTAGTTTAGACAGTTACGTTTATAATAAGCATGAAGAAAAAGAAAATTTTAAAATTTCTAAGCTGGAGAACAATACAGGTACACTAAGAAAAAATGTAGAGTAGTAGNTTTTAAAAATTTTCTCCCCTCCCCCAAACTTAAATTTTAAATTAGTTTAGACAGTTACGTTTATAATAAGCATGAAGAAAAAGAAAATTTTAAAATTTCTAAGCTGGAGAACAATACAGGTACACTAAGAAAAAGTGTAGAGTAGTAGATAATTTAAATTAAAAATAGATATAGCATGAAAATTTGCAATGTAAAAGAACTACTCTAACACATATCCACTTATAGGAAAAAAAGTACTAAAAGTAGTAGTGAAAATAAAAGTGCAGAGCAACAAAACAAACATAAACAATCCAACATAAGATATATCTAGAAACCATAACTACTTCATAATAGGGAACAAATCTAATCATCTTCCTCCTCCTCATCATCATCAGAATCAAAGGGAATATCTTCATCCATTGATCTGCGACTCTCAAATGGTGTAAATCGAGGACATGTAGGAAATTCAACTATATGGTCTCCCCTCATAAATTTCACCATTGCCTCATCATAATCAGCATCATAGTCTCTCTTCCTTCTAACAAAAAATGTCATATGATCAAACTTGTTTTCCATATCATTCATAAGAAACTACATCAAGAACATATCATTCTGGTGTTCCAAATATCTTTCACTCAATACATCCTAGTATCCAGATGGAGGCTCAGTAGCAGTAAAAGTAGAAGGTATAAAAGTAGAAGCAGAAGGTGCACCTTGAACTCTATCTCTAGGTCATCCATATATATCAACAATAGCTTACCCAATTGGTTTGAGTGGTTTCAACTGCTCTTCCCAATGTTAAACCTTAACTCCAGAGTCTTTACAAATAGTAAATATCAAAGATGGAAATCCAAGACCTGAAGTCGTACTAGCTCTTGTAAAAGTATTAATAGGATCATAAATAAGAGCACCCACATCTATAGGTTTTGTTTCTTGAATGTAGTAATTTAAAATAGTTCTTTCTCTAGTCACTTCACGTAAATGATTCGAAGGAAGGAGGCAAGCAGAAATAAAATAATGATGTCATGCATTTGAAGTGGCATTGAGCTTGGAATAAGAAAAAATTACCTTTCGATTATTTCGAATCTTCCAGGCTCCATGACCACAAGTCAAATATGCCATGATCTGATCCAACTCATCNTCTCTTCCTTCTAACAAAAAATGTCATATGATCAAACTTGTTTTCCATATCATTCATAAGAAACTACATCAAAAACATATTATTCTGGTGTTCCAAATATCTTTCACTCAATACATCCCAATATCCAGATGGAGGCTCAGTAGCAGTTAAAGTAGAAGGTATAAAAGTAGAAGCAGAAGGTGCACCTTGAACTCTATCTCTAGGTCATCCATATATATCAACAATAGCTTACCCAATTGGTTTGAGTGGTTTCAACTGCTCTTCCCAATGTTAAACCTTAACTCCAGAGTCTTTACAAATAGTAAATGTCAAAGATGGAAGTCCAAGACCTGAAGTCGTACTAGCTCTTGTAGAAGTATTAATAGGATCATAAATAAGAGCACCCACATCTATAGGTTTTGTTTCTTGAATGTAGTAATTTAAAATAGTTATTTCTCTAGTCACTTCACATAAATGATTCGAAGGAAGGAGGCAAGCAGAAATAAAATAATGATGCCATGCATTTGAAGTGGCATTGAGCTTGGAATAAGAAAAAATTACCTTTTGATTATTTTGAATCTTCCAGGCTCCATGACCACAAGTCAAATATGCCATGATTTGATCCAACTCATCCTCAGATGGAATAAACTCTGTATAGAAACAATCAATCTCAGGTGGCAGACCATATATCACATTAATCCTCTCACTAGTAAACTCTACTCCTCTTCCTCGAACAACCTCTTTGTCATCATCTACTTCAAGTAAATTTTCATAAAATTCTCTAACCACATCGATGACAACAATAGCAGTAAAGTAACAGAAACTTTTCCATTGACGTGCCACAATAATATTCTCTATAGCTCCACCAGATCGATAAAAACTTTGCTCCACAATGAACTTTCTTGAAGAAGCAAATTCGTTGTAATGAATTTGTGCATTTACACCGTCATAGGATTCTTTTCCTCTTTCTCTCTTTGTTTTAGGAGCCATATAAAATAAAATTCAATAAAAATTTCCAACAAATTTGAAAATCAAGAAAATAGCCTCCCTATAAGCTTTTTAAAGCTACTAAAGCTTAAATCCATAGATTTTTCAACGCTAAATTAAATATTTTTTTTTGTTGCATATTTCGGTCTCTACTCAATGTACAAAAAATCCAAGGTGAAATTTGAAAATAATTATGCCAAAATGTAGATCAAACCTCAAGAAGATTAAATTTAGTGTTTTTTAGCCAAGAAACTTGAAGATTTGAACTTAAGAAGTACCCTATGACTGGTTTTCATGAAAAAAAGGAAGAAGAATGAGCTTGGGTGTCAACAATGGTGTGGGTTTGACTTAAATCGCAAAAAAATTTGAGATTCGGTCGGTTCAGATGATCAATGCCTAGGCGCCATGCTGTTCGAGTGGTCTAGCGCCTAGGTGCCAAAACAAAAAAATTTTCTTTCCTTGGGTTTTAAGTTTAGCATGGTAAGTCTAAGCCATTCAAACCAAAATTTCTGATTAATTTAACACCACACCTCATGTTTATTATGTCCCCAACATCTTCTATTTTCCAATTTTCAATTTGAAATCATATTCAACATTCTAAAATGGGGGCTTAAAAAACATAACTTTCATTGATCTTTCAAATAATAGTATAATATCACACACAAACACAATTTTTAGAAAATCAACACAAGCAAACTAACACACAATTAACAACAAGATAAAGTATCGCACATAACACATCTTTTACCAAATAAAGCAAACACAAAGCACAAACACAAGAATCTTATTCTAGTGATCAATCCCTGTTAATCTCATTCTCGTCTCCCTTGTCACATGCCAAATATTTTCGATCAAATGTGTAGAAGACAAGGGCATGAGGAAATTCCATAGCCTCTTTTGAATCAATCCATTTGTTCTTGTTATACATGGCCACCTGAACATCTTGACAACTAGCCAAATGATCGAACTAAAGTCTTATATGCCACTTCAAGTGCTTGTACTAGTGATACATCTCATGTAACTTTTTGTGTAGATTGGAAAGTTCCTCTTCAATCTTCCCCAACTTGCTTGTCACCTTCTCCAAACTTAGCGCTAAGAATCCATTGAATAAGCTTGGGCATCATTATGCACAAACTTATTTCCAACTTCATTCTCTCTACTCTTAATGGATGTCAGTAAGATCTTGAACCCTTTTTAAACTCTCTTCTTCGGTCAAATTTTTGAAGAAAGGAAGATTAGGGACGAAGGCTAGGCAGTTTTATAGAGAAAACATGGAAAAAAAACTGCATTAGGGCAGTATTCCCACATCCAAAAACTATGGCGCTTAGACTCCTGCATCACAGGCTCTGGCTCTTAGATGTCAGTATCCAAGGGAACACTGATTTGCCTAACGTCAAATTTTTTCAATTTCTAGCCATGTTTTAAACCTTAAATAGTGTTAAAATAATGCTACAAAAGCAAAGGATAGTCACATTACTACACAATAACAAACAAAGATCAAATCACACTGATAACTGTGAGTTGCCTCCCACAAAGTACTTGGTTTAACGTCATCAATCGGACGTATCCAAATGTTTTTACTCAAATATACCAATCATTAAAGTTTCTTTATAATAAGGCTTGTTTTCTCCAATGTAAGGCTTTAACCTATGTTCAATTACTTTGGTTATATGTCCAGTTTTTGAATCTTCAATCTCCACAGCCCCAAAAGAATAAACTTTTGTCGCAATAAATGGCCCCATCCACCTGGACATAAGTTTTTCGGGAAAAAATTTCAATCTTGTATTATACAATAAAACTTCTTAACCAGGCTCAAAATTCTTTCGTAAAAATCTTGTGATCATGCCAAATTTTCATATTTTCTTTACAAATTCAAGCATTTTCATAAGATGCATTCCTAATTTCCTCGAGCTCATTCAACTGCAATAATTGTTTTTCTCCAACATCCTTTAAGTTATAATTAAATTTATTTATCGCCCAATAAGCTTTATGTTCCAACTCAACAGATAAATAACATGCTTTTCCAAATATGAGCCTAGACGGAGACAATCTTATAAAAGTTTTATGAGCAGTCCTATAAGCCCATAATGCAAAATCAAGTTTATTAGACAAATCATTTTTTTAAGAATCACAGTTTTCTCCAAAATTCTTTTGACTTCACAATTTGATACTTCTGCTAATCAACTAGTATGAGGGTGATAATCTGTGACAATCTGTCGACCTCACTTTTGGTTGATGTTTAGTTTTCCCTTTGCATTAGCCTAGGGTCTAGCCATAGCACTTTCTTGTTGACTATTCCTAGAAAACTAGGAAGGAACTTTCACAATTAGAAATTCTAAACGCCTCTTTGCTCAACTTGAAGCTCTACATATTGATTATAACATCTAACACTTAGTAGGTGGGGTCACTATGAGGGAGCTCAAGGAGAGTCCCCATAAGACTTTTTGACCTTAGAGTTGACTCTGGGTGTTGGTCTGGAGCTAGTTCACCCACTACACTCACTATCACCCACAATCACTCACAATCCTAAAACCCAAAATTGTTGACTTTGATCCCTTGATCTTTTTGGGGACTCGTGTAGATGGTCCCCTAGACCCACTAGCCCCAGGCTAGAGTTTAGCTAAGACCCGTACATGGAGGACCCAAATGAGGATTTCATTGATCCATAGCTCATATAGGGTGGTTGGTACCCCAATTCTATCAAAATGTCTAACTTGGTCTTTTGCCCCTAAATTCACCCAAATTACCTAAATGCCCTTAAAGCCCTAAATTTGGTCAAAATCCTCAAATTCACCGAAAATACTAAAACTTGTTCAAAAATCATTTTAAACCATTTCAAAATACCCAAATTACTAAAATCCACCAAAAAATTCCAAGTTTACCAAAATACCCCTAAAAATTTGCCAAAATTACAAAAATACCCTTGACACCCCAAACTTCCCCAAAACCTCCAAAATCACTCCAAATATTTCCTATTAAACCCAATTTGGCCAATTTGACCATTTTAACCAAAGCCCTCAAGTTGCCTTTAAAGGCCCAATTTGCCCAAATTCACCTTAAATGTCCATCAATTTTGCCCCAAATCCCATCAATTTCTATTCTAAGCTCAAATTAATCTTTCATTTGATCAATCTAAATCAAATCCAAGCCTAATTGGTCCATACTTTGAGCTTAATTTTGATCTAAGTCAAACCCCCAATTTTTACCTTANAAATCCCATCAATTTCTATTCTAAGCTCAAATTAATCTTTCATTTGATCAATCTAAATCAAATCCAAGCCTATTTGGTCCATGCTTTGAGCTTAATTTTGATCTAAGTCAAACCCCCAATTTTTTGACCTAATCTCACCTAATTGAGCCCCATAACCTACTTAATTTGCCCCAGTTTGAATCATACACTATTCCTAACACTCTTACACACCAAATTAAACTTTCAATTGGCATTGGTGAAGCCTCAATTTAACTTAATTTAAACCCAAGTTCAAAATCCCCAAATCGGCTGTCTACTAATTCCACCAAATTGAATGCCTTAACCCCAAAATTGACACCCAATTTATATTAAAAACCCTTTATGATAGCCCTATATACCATTTTCAACCATCAATTTAGACTCAGCCCAACCTAGACCCAAGTTTAATCCAACATGCCTAAATTGACCAAAATCCCAAAATCTTTCAAATTGAGCTTCCAATTGAACTCAAAATCATTTCAATCCTTCACCAAAAATCTTCCTGACAATCAATACAGAATTTTGATCAATCAATTGAGCTCAAAGTCATGGCTAGCGTAGCCCAAACTCAACTTTTAGCCATTTGGACCGNTTAATCCAACATGCCTAAATTGACCAAAATCCCAAAATCTTTCAAATTGAGCTTCCAATTGAACTCAAAATCTTTTCAATCCTTCACCAAAAATCTTCCTGACAATCAATACACAATTTTGATCAATCAATTGAGCTCAAAGTCATGGCTAGCGTAGCCCAAACCCAACTTTTAGCCATTTGGACCCAAATTTGACCCATGCACCAAAATTGACTTAGCCGTGCCTAAGCCACCAAATTGATGACACCACATCAACCAAGTGCACCCTATGGACCAGGATAGACCCACCTAAACTATCCAAAATGAGCTATGGATCAATGGTCCCTTGATTTAAGGAATTTCACCCCATATTTGGCCTAATCTTGAAATATTTCCTTCATCNCTAAACTATCCAAAATGAGCTATGGATCAATGGTCCCTTGATTTAAGGAATTTCACCCCATATTTGGCCTAAACTTGAAATATTTCCTTCATCATCACTTACCCTTGGGGGTTAACCATCATTAAGCACCCCCTAACCTCCCTGAGCCAAGAAGTGACTAAATTCTGGCCAGCCACCTCCTCAGCCACTGAAAACAGGCGGCCCAAGGGAGCCCCAAGTGGCAAAAACCCAAAATTGAACTTCCCTTTCTTGACTCACTCCCATTGGCCATTAGAACTTTTCTTTCCTCCACCTTAGCAAGCTTGAGCACCCAACTCCAAGCCCTGAGCTCCACCAAACAACCATGTCTTTAAGTGGAGCTCTCCATGGCCAAAGAGAAGTGTGCTTGGAACCTAAAGGAATTTTGCCAAAACNACCATGTCTTTAAGTGGAGCTCTCCATGGCCAAAGAGAAGTGTGCTTGGAACCTAAAGGAATTTTGCCAAAATCTCACCAGAGCTTCTCCAAACCATCCCAAGTGCAATCCCCTTGCTCTCAGCCATTGATAGCCACCCCACAGAGCCAATTTCTTCACTGAAATTTGCACTAAAATCAGGACAGAACTCTCCCCAATCCCATAGTGCACATAATTTCAATAATTATGCACACACCATCCCCACAGTGAGATAAGTTGATTCGCCACAAAAGTCCCCTTTGAAATAGCCTCAAACATAGATCTAGACTAACACTTGAAATTGATCTTGATCGAATTCATACCTAGACAATTCNTCACTGAAATTTGCACTAAAATCAGGACAGAACTCTCCCCAATCCCATAGTGCACATAATTTCAATAATTATACACACACCATCCCCACAGTGAGATAAGTTGATTCGCCACAAAAGTCCCCTCTGAAATAGCCTCAAACATAGATCTAGGCCAACACTTGAAATTGATCTTGATCGAATTCATACCTAGACAATTTACCAAGGCTTGGGGCTTCATCTGGAGGTTAGTTAAACCCAATCAAAGCTACCACAACCATCTGATTGAGACCTCCGCTCTCAGACAAAGGTATTGAACCCTAAACCTAATTCAACTCTTTTTTGACTCATTATATATATATACTGTATTTCATACCGTATAAACAATGTAGATGTATTCTTCTTGAGTAGATGAAGGTTTAGGAACAAACCCCATGCAATTTGGTTGAGTCTAGGCAGATATTTTAAGGTTTTAGTGTGNGACTCATTATATATATATACTGTATTTCATACCGTATAAACAATGTAGATGTATTCTTCTTGAGTAGATGAAAGTTTAGGAACAAACCCCATGCAATTTGGTTGAGTATAGGCAGATATTTTTAGGTTTTAGTGTAAATGGCTCACGAGTTAGGTCTTGGGAACGATAACGGAGAGTCGTTTCATCGCGCGTGTACCCAATGGATGGAGGATATCAAGCTGTACAGACTCTCAGTGCATAAAGTGTGATTTGCGTGGAGACTATGTGGCTGGCGGCATCAAATGACAGAGCGACGCGTGGAGTCTTCGGAGAGGATGAGGTTGAGGTGGCACCACGTAAGTAGAAAAATAGGGATTTTTTAATAAATTTAGATACCTAAACATANTCAAGCTGGACAGACTCTCAGTGCATAAAGTGTGATTTGCGTGGAGACTATGTGGCTGGCGGCATCAAATGATAGAGCGACGCGTGGAGTCTTCAGAGTGGATGAGGTTGAGGTGGCGCCACACTGGATAAGTAGAAAATTAGGGATTTTTTAATAAATTTAAATACCTAAACATCAAAAATTCATGTCTTTCTCTAGAAAAATCATAAAAATAAAAGAAAAACATCCTCTTGCTTAGTGAATAGAGGAGAATAATGTGGATTAAAAATAAAAATTATTTAACAAATATATGATTTTAAATGAATTAAATACCCTCTTTGCTATTTTAATTCTCCATGATTAAATATTGCTCACCATGGCTTGAAATTTTGAGGGTTTATTCCCCATGATAGAGGACATGTCTTCTGATTTTTTCATGGTCAGAGGGCAACTCTATGCTCCTAGCCCTAATTTTCAAGCTAGAGTGGCCATTTTAGCTTATTTTAATTATATAGATCAAAATATCACTTGTAAAACTATGGAAATAATTTTGGTAGGTTTCTTGTGGTCAGAGAAGTCTAAGAAAAATATCATGATGCTTTGGAGTACCTTGTGAATTTCTAAATTTAATTAAATGCAAATATCTTGTATTAATTTATGTGAATTAAATACTCATCAAAAATTGACAAAATCAATCCCATATTGTTCATAAAAATCATGTTTATTCACTGTAAAAATTTGAAAATTATTTGACTAAGTCGAAGTACCAAAGTTGATTTTTTTAGAAAATCTTGTATTTTTGTCTAAAAATAATTATAATAAATTAAATACACTTGAGAAATTATGAAAAGTGGTTTTCCGAGTTCCTTNAAAAATCATGTTTATTCACTGTAAAAATTTGAAAATTATTTGACTAAGTCGAAGTACCAAAGTTGATTTTTTAGAAAATCTTGTATTTTTGTCTAAAAATAATTATAATAAATTAAATACACTTGAGAAATTATGAAAAGTGGTTTTCCGAGCTCCTTCTGATCAGAGGCACTTAGAAAAAATAAAAGTTATTTTGGTAAAATACTTGATTTCTGGGCTTCATTTTGGATTTAAAATGATTAAAAACAATTAAAAATCCTAAAAATACAAAAAAAATATTTCAAAGTGTGTCTAATTGCTCCCTGATCACTTAGGACCCATTGAGATATTTTTCTTAATTTTTCATAAATTTAAAAATAATTTTTGAAGGCTTAAAAGTGGGGTTTTCTTATTTTTCCCATTAAAATACTTATAATAAGTTGACTCAAAAGACCATGAAATCATGCCTAAGTGTTTCTCTGGCCTTAGGAAACCTCTACTAATTTTTTCAAAAATCAAAAGTTTATTTTAGAAAGCTAAATAAATTAACTTTTGAAATTCCTATTTTTCTAAATTTAAATAATTATCTAAATTAAATTAAATTTTGAGAATCCACATATTCTCCTATGATATTATAATTACCTCATGGATATGACACTTTAAACCCTCAAAGTCATTTGAGTTGGGTTTAGGANATAGAAGTTTTATGAGCAGTCCTATAAGCCCATAATGCAAAATCAAGTTTATTAGACAAATCATTTTTTTAATAATCACAGTTTTCTCCAAAATTCTTTTGACTTCACAATTTGATACTTTTGCTAATCAACTAGTATGAGGGTGATAATCTGTGACAATCTGTCGACCTCACTTTTGGTTGATGTTTAGTTTTCCCTTTGCATTAGCCTAAGGTCTAGCCATAGCACTTTCCTGTTGACTATTTTTAGAAAACTAGAAAGGAACTTTCACAATTAGAAATTCTAAACGCCTCTTTGCTCAACTTGAAGCTCTACATATTGATTCTAACATCTAACACTTAGTAGGTGGGGTCACTATGAGGGAGCTCAAGGAGAGTCCCCATAGGACTTTTTGACCTTAGAGTTGACTCTGGGTGTTGGTCTGGAGCTAGTTCACCCACTACACTCACTATCACCCACAATCACTCACAATCCTAAAACCCAAAATTGTTGACTTTGATCCCTTGATCTTTTCGGGGACTCGTGTAGATGGTCCCCTAGACCCACTAGCCCGAGGCTAGAGTTTAGCTAAGACCCGTACATGGAGGACCCAAATGAGGATTTCATTGATCCATAGCTCATATAGGGTGGTTGGTACCCCAATTCTATCAAAATGTCTAACTTGGTCTTTTGCCCCTAAATCCACCCAAATTACCTAAATGCCCTTGAAGCCCTAAATTTGGTCAAAATCCTCAAATTCACCGAAAATACTAAAACTTGTTCAAAAATCATTTTAAACCATTTCAAAATACCCAAATTACTAAAATCCACCTAAAAATTCCAAGTTTACCAAAATACCCCTAAAAATTTGCCAAAATTACAAAAATACCCTTGACACCCCAAACTTCCCCAAAACCTCCAAAATCACTCCAAATATTTCCTATTAAACCCAATTTGGCCAATTTGACCATTTTAACCAAAGCCCTCAAGTTGCCTTTAAAGGCCCAATTTGCCCAAATTCACCTTAAATGTCCATCAATTTTGCCCCAAATCCCATCAATTTCTATTCTAAGCTCAAATTAATCTTTCATTTGATCAATCTAAATCAAATCCAAGCCTAATTGGTCCATACTTTGAGCTTAATTTTGATCTAAGTCAAACCCCCAATTTTTACCTTATGACCTAATCTCACCTAATTGAGCCCCATAACCTACTTAATTTGCCCCAGTTTGAATCATACACTATTCCTAACACTCTTACACACCAAATTAAACTTTCAATTGGCATTGGTGAAGCCTCAATTTAACTTAATTTAAACCCAAGTTCAAAATCCCCAAATCGGCTGTCTACTAATTCCACCAAATTGAATGCCTTAACCCCAAAATTGACACCCAATTTATATTAAAAACCCTTTATGATAGCCCTATATACCATTTTCAACCATCAATTTAGACTCAGCCCAACCTAGACCCAAGTTTAATCCAACATGCCTAAATTGACCAAAATCCCAAAATCTTTCAAATTGAGCTTCCAATTGAACTCAAAATCTTTTCAATCCTTCACCAAAAATCTTCCTGACAATCAATACACAATTTTGATCAATCAATTGAGCTCAAAGTCATGGCTAGCGTAGCCCAAACCCAACTTTTAGCCATTTGGACCCAAATTTGACCCATGCACCAAAATTGACTTAGCCGTGCCTAAGCCACCAAATTGATGACACCACATCAACCAAGTGCACCCTATGGACCAGGATAGACCCACCTAAACTATCCAAAATGAGCTATGGATCAATGGTCCCTTGATTTAAGGAATTTCACCCCATATTTGGCCTAATCTTGAAATATTTCCTTCATCATTACTTACCCTTGGGGGTTAACCATCATTAAGCACCCCCTGACCTCCCTGAGCCAAGAAGTGACTAAATTCTGGCCAGCCACCTCCTCAGCCACTGAAAACAGGCGGCCCAAGGGAGCCCCAAGTGGCAAAAACCCAAAATTGAACTTCCCTTTCTTGACTCACTCCCATTGGCCATTAGAACTTTTCTTTCCTCCACCTTAGCAAGCTTGAGCACCCAACTCCAAGCCCTGAGCTCCACCAAACAACCATGTCTTTAAGTGGAGCTCTCCATGGCCAAAGAGAAGTGTGCTTGGAACCTAAAGGAATTTTGCCAAAACCTCACCAGAGCTTCTCCAAACCATCCCAAGTGCAATCCCCTTGCTCTCAGCCATTGATAGCCACCCCACAGAGCCAATTTCTTCACTGAAATTTGCACTAAAATCAGGACAGAACTCTCCCCAATCCCATAGTGCACATAATTTCAATAATTATGCACACACCATCCCCACAGTGAGATAAGTTGATTCGCCACAAAAGTCCCCTTTGAAATAGCCTCAAACATAGATCTAGACTAACACTTGAAATTGATCTTGATCGAATTCATACCTAGACAATTCACCAAGGCTTGGGGCTTCATCTGGAGGTTAGTTAAACCCAATCAAAGCTACCACAACCATCTGATTGAGACCTCCGCTCTCAGACAAAGGTATTGAACCCTAAACCTAATTCAACTCTTTTTTGACTCATTATATATATATATATACTGTATTTCATACCGTATAAACAATGTAGATGTATTCTTCTTGAGTAGATGAAGGTTTAGGAACAAACCCCATGCAATTTGGTTGAGTCTAGGCAGATATTTTAAGGTTTTAGTGTAAATGGCTCACGAGTTAGGTCTTGGGAACGATAACGGAGAGTCGTTTCATCGCGCGTGTACCCAATGGATGGAGGATATCAAGCTGGACAGACTCTCAGTGCATAAAGTGTGATTTGCGTGGAGACTATGTGGCTGGCGGCATCAAATGATAGAGCGACGCGTGGAGTCTTCAGAGTGGATGAGGTTGAGGTGGCGCCACACTGGATAAGTAGAAAATTAGGGATTTTTTAATAAATTTAAATACCTAAACATCAAAAATTCATGTCTTTCTCTAGAAAAATCATAAAAATAAAAGAAAAACATCCTCTTGCTTAGTGAATAGAGGAGAATAATGTGGATTAAAAATAAAAATTATTTAACAAATATATGATTTTAAATGAATTAAATACCCTCTTTGCTATTTTAATTCTCCATGATTAAATATTGCTCACCATGGCTTAAAATTTTGAGGGTTTATTCCCCATGATAGAGGACATGTCTTCTGATTTTTTCATGGTCAGAGGGCAACTCTATGCTCCTAGCCCTAATTTTCAAGCTAGAGTGGCCATTTTGGCTTATTTTATTTATATAGATCAAAATATCACTTGTAAAACTATGGAAATAATTTTGGTAGGTTTCTTGTGGTCAGAGAAGTCTAAGAAAAATATCATGATGCTTTGGAGTACCTTGTGAATTTCTAAATTTAATTAAATGCAAATATCTTGTATTAATTTATGTGAATTAAATACTCATCAAAAATTGACAAAATCAATCCCATATTGTTCATAAAAATCATGTTTATTCACTGTAAAAATTTGAAAATTATTTGACTAAGTCGAAGTACCAAAGTTGATTTTTTAGAAAATCTTGTATTTTTGTCTAAAAATAATTATAATAAATTAAATACACTTGAGAAATTATGAAAAGTGGTTTTCCGAGTTCCTTCTGATCAGAGGCACTTAGAAAAAATAAAAGTTATTTTGGTAAAATACTTGATTTCTGGGCTTTATTTTGGATTTAAAATGATTAAAAACAATTAAAAATCTTAAAAATACAAAAAAAATATTTCAAAGTGTGTCTAATTGCTCCCTGATCACTTAGGACCCATTGAGATATTTTTCTTAATTTTTCATAAATTTAAAAATAATTTTTGAAGGCTTAAAAGTGGGATTTTCTTATTTTTCCCATTAAAATACTTATAATAAGTTGATTCAAAGGACCATGAAATCATGCCTAAGTGTTTCTCTGGCCTTAGGAAACCTCTAATAATTTTTTCAAAACTAAAAAGTTTATTTTAGAAAGCTAAATAAATTAACTTTTGAAATTCCTATTTTTCTAAATTTAAATAATTATCTAAATTAAATTAAATTTTGAGAATCCACATATTCTCCTATGATATTATAATTACCTCATGGATATGACACTTTAAACCCTCAAAGTCATTTGAGTTGGGTTTAGTGAAGTATGAGGTAAAGTGCCCCAAAGGCAAAGTGGTAATTTTAGACTTTGGTGCCTTAATCAAAAACCAAGGTAAAATGGG
>JXCR01134224.1:153921-198680 GCA_002079205.1 Phalaenopsis hybrid cultivar | reverse complement strand
TTCCAACAGTCAACTCCTTCAACCAAAAACAGTGTTCACATAGTCCTCATTTAATTCCACATTTTCTAAGTAAGTGTCCTTTCCAAAATTCTTAAAGTGACTTCTCCATTAGTAATGATCACTCTTCGCATTCCAAATTTAGTAAAAAAGTTTTTGTTTAAAATTTTTGCAACACTTAGTGCATCACAATGAGGCAAGCCTATCACATCAATCCATTTAGACACATAGTCCACAACTAATTAGATATAAATACTTCATGAAGATGGTATAAATGGTCCCATAAAATCTAAACCCCATAAATAAAAAATTTTAAATTCTAAAGTAAACTTTAGGGGTATTTCATATTATCTACTCTCTGACATCGATCACAATTTCTCACATAATTATTAACATTCTTAAATAATGTAGGCCAATAAATTCCAAAGTGTAAAATTTTAAATGCAGTCTTATCTATTCTAAAGTGTCCCTCAAATTCAGATTTATTACATTTTTGTATAATTTCAAGGGCTTCAATAATTGGTACACATCTTCTAATGGCTGAATCATGACATTCATTATATAAATAATGGTCATCTTAAAAGTTAAACCTTGCATGATACATAAATTTCTTTTTTTGGTGGCTTGTTAGTCCGTCTGATAGAATATTACTAACTAAGTTGTTAACTATATCAACATACCACGACATATTCCACTCAGCAACAACATAGAGTTGTCCATCAGGAAAATTCTCATTTATGTTATCCTCATTGTTCTTTTCTTTTCCATGTTCAAGTCTTGATNTCATCTTTAGGCCTTTGTATGACTCTGTTGTACAATATACTCCCTAACTTAATTTAGGATTCCAAGGTTGTCGTTCGTCATGACCTAAATCCTCAAGTCTTGTGTTTATCTTTTGGGATAGATACGGGTTGTGAGGTATAAAGTTATTTCATTTAAACTATGAAAAATATGGGATCAGTTTGATTTCATATTTTTCTAAACTTTAAATATATATGTAAATTAAATATCCTTCTGAAGTGGGCAATGAGATTTCAATTCCGGCGGCCAACAGTTTCCAACAGTCAACTCCTTCAACCAAAAACAGTGTTCACATAGTCCTCATTTAATTCCATATTTTCTAAGTAAGTGTCCTTTCCAAAATTCTTAAAGTGACTTCCCCATTAGTAATGATCACTCTTCGCATTCCAAATTTAGTAAAAAAANTCATCTTTAGGCCTTTGTATGACTCTGTTGTACAATATACTCCCTAACTTAATTTAGGATTCCAAGGTTGTCATTTCTCATGACCTAAATCCTCAAGTCTTGTGTTTATCTTTTGGGATAGATACAGGTTATGAGGTATAAAGTTATTTCATTTAAACTATGAAAAATATGGGATCAGTTTGATTTCATATTTTTCTAAACTTTAAATATATATGTAAATTAAATATCCTTCTAAAGTGGGCAATGAGATTTCAATTCCGGCGGCCAACAGCTTCCAACAGTCAACTCCTTCAACCAAAAACAGTGTTCACATAGTCCTCATTTAATTCCACATTTTCTAAGTAAGTGTCCTTTCCAAAATTCTTAAAGTGACTTCTCCATTAGTAATGATCACTCTTCGCATTCCAAATTTAGTAAAAAAGTTTTTGTTTAAAATTTTTGCAACACTTAGTGCATCACAATGAGGCAAGCCTATCACATCAATCCATTTAGACACATAGTCCACAACTAATTAGATATAAATACTTCATGAAGATGGTATAAATGGTCCCATAAAATCTAAGCCCCATAAATAAAAAATTTTAAATTCTAAAGTAAACTTTAGGGGTATTTCATATTGTCTACTCTCTGACATCGATCACAATTTCTCACATAATTATTAACATTCTTAAATAATGTAGGCCAATAAATTCCAAAGTGTAAAATTTTAAATGCAGTCTTATCTATTCTAAAGTGTCCCTCAAATTCAGATTTATTGCATTTTTGTATAATTTCAAGGGCTTCAATAATTGGTACACATCTTCTAATGGTTGAATCACGACATTTATTATATAAATAATGGTCATCTTAAAAGTTAAACCTTGCATCATACATAAATTTCTTTTTTTGGTGGCTTGTTAGTCCGTCTGGTAGAATATTACTAACTAAGTTGTTAACTATATCAACATACCACGACATATGCCACTCAGCAACAACATAGAGTTCTCCATCAGGAAAATTCTCATTTATGTTATCCTCATTGTTCTTTTCTTTTCCATGTTCAAGTCTTGACAGGTGATCAACAATTTGATTATCAGCTCATTTTCTATCCACTATCTTAAAATCAAATTCTTGCAAAAGAAGGACCCATCTAATTAATCTTGGGTTTGCATCCTTTTTTGACATAAGATATTTAATAGCCGAATGATCATTATGCACAACACATTTAGCTCCAAGTAAATATGACCTAAATTTATCAAAAACATATACTATTGTCAACAACTCTTTTTCAGTTGTGTAGTTAATTTAAATTTCATTAAGAGTTTTGTTGGCATAATATATGACTTTAAAATTTCTATGATATTTTTGTCTTATAATAGCTCCAATAACATAATCACTTGCATCGTTAATTCAAAAAATTTTTCCCAGTCAGGTCAAGCAACGATGGGTGCAATAATTAACTTTTCCTTTAATAAATTGACNTTAAGAGTTTTGTTGGCATAATATATGACTTTAAAATTTCTATGATATTTTTGTCTTATAATAGCTCCAATAGCATAATCACTTGCATCACACGTTAATTAAAAAAATTTTTCCCAGTCAGGTCAAGCAACGATGGGTGAAATAATTAACTTTTCCTTTAATAAATTGAAAGCTTTAATACAATCATCACTAGAATCAAAATTAGTATCTTTTTCTAAAAGATGGCAAAGAGTCTTAGCAATTCTAGAAAAGTCTTTAATATATCTCATATAGAATCCAACATGTCCTAGAAAACTTCTTATAGCAGTTGTTAAATTGGGAGGTTGTAATTTAACAATAATTTGAACTTTTGCTTCATCCACTTCCATACCGTTTTTAGAAATTTTATGTCCTAATACAATTCCTATTGTGACAATAAATTAACATTTTCCCCAATTGAAAACTAAATTTTTTTCTTCACAGTGTTTTAGAACCTTTGCTAAATGATCCAAGAATGAATCAAAAGGCATTCCAAAAAACTGAGAAATGATCCATAAACACTTCAATTCTTTTCTCAATTAAGTCACAAAAATTAGATATCATACAACTTTGAAAATTTGCAGGTGTGTTATATAAAACAAAGGGCATTCTTCTAAAAGCAAAAGTANTAGAATCCAACATGTCCTAGAAAACTTCTTATAGCAGTTGTTAAATTGGGAGGTTGTAATTTAACAATAATTGAATTTTTGCTTCATCTACTTCCATACCATTTTTAGAAATTTTATGTCCTAATACAATTCCTCTTGTGACAATAAATTAACATTTTCCCCAATTGAAAACTAAATTTGTTTCTTCACAGTGTTTTAGAACCTTTGCTAAATGATCCAAGAATGAATCAAAAGGCATTCCAAAAAACTGAGAAATGATCCATAAACACTTCAATTCTGTTCTCAATTAAGTCACAAAAATTAGATATCATACAACTTTGAAAATTTGCAGGTGTGTTACATAAAACAAAGGGCATTCTTCTAAAAGCAAAAGTCCCATATGGGCTTGTAAATGTAGTCTTTTCTTCATCCTCTAGAGCAATAAGTATTTGATGGTAACTAGAATATCCATCCAAAAAGCAAAAGTATTCATGTTCTGCTAGTCTATCCAACATTTGGTCCAAGAATGGTAAAGGTAAGTGATCCTTCTTAGTGACGGCATTTAGTTTTTGATAGTCAATACAAATTTGCCATCTAATGACTTGTCTTGTAGGAATTAATTGTTCTTTTCATTTACGACAACAATCACTCCTCCTTTCTTAAGAACACAATGAATAGAACCAACTCATGCGTTATCTGAAATTGGATAAATAATTCGAGCATCAAACCACTTTAAAATTTCTTTTTTTAACCACTTATTTCATCGTAGAATGTAATCTCCTTTGAGGATCAACCCTGGGTTTACGATCATGTTCCATTAAAATTTTGTGCATACAAATCAAAGGATTGATTTCTTTAATATCTGCTAACATTCAACGATCATGTTCATGTTCCAGTAAAAGCTTTTTATAATTTTTTAGTGTTTCAAATATTTTTTCTTCTTTATCTCTAGTTAACCCTAAGGATATTATAACATATAAAGTAGATGAATTTCCTAAGAATGCATACTTTAAATGCATAGGAAGAACTTCATCTCAAGTTCAAGAGGTTTTTCTATTGAAGGAATTAGAGATTTACTATTTTCAGTAGTATCCAAAATCTTAAAGTTTTCCTGAACATAATTAGTATCCTCAAAATTTATCTCTGATGATTATTCTTCAAAATCACCTTCAAATTCACTATCTATTCCATTCTGATCTAATAGTACTTCTTTTTTTTTCTCAGAAATGACTTCACATTTTTTTTTGATATGTTTAACAATCATATAATCAAAAATATCCATCTTATAACAATTTTCTTTAACACGATACCTCACTGACTTTAGAACATTAAATATCTTAAAAAATTTTGAAAATTGTTGATAAAGCTTTTACTGTTCAGTCTTTGATGAAAAGGATGTGGGGGTCTTTATAAATCATTTTAAGTTGGAGAGGCTGATTGTTTTGGGACTTTAGAAATAGTTTCTTTAGGTTCCTCAATCTCTCTTTCAACTTTGTTCTCTTTTTAATTTATGACACACCAAAAATATGTTGGATTTTTCATATTTATTTTAACTCATTTTTGGTGATATTGAACTTTAAAGGAAGGTATTTTTCATGTTTTGCTACAGATGAGATGATTTAAGGCATTTGGAGCAAAAGAAAGCTAGAAGGAACGAATTTGGAGTAAAAAGAGGCAAGTTAGACAAATTTGCCTACTAGCATCGACTGCACCTTATCTAGCCCCGACGAAGCCCAATTCCAATGAGTTCAAAACATTTGAAATGATAAAGCATCAACGCCACCCTATCCAACACCGACCACACCCGATGTCAGTTTGACCCCGAATTCAATGTATTTGGACTGATTTTTAAATGTTTCTTAAGGAATCTCTTGGGAAATTCATTCTAAACAAATTTAAAGTGTTTTTGGTGCCCTAGTTCGGTGTTGTGAGTCTTGTGGGGAGTGTTTTGTCTTGTTTGGAGAGTGTTGTGAGAGTTTAGGGTTTGTGAGGGTCTTGTGAAGGATTCCTCTCTAAGGAGTGTAGGAGGAAATGAAGAATGAAAGATTGCTTCTTCCTTACTTATGTAAAGAGGGAATAGTGTGTTGTTGTAATTAGAGAAGAGAATTCAAAGGAACTACAAGGGACTTTCTTAGGGAAAAATTGAGATAAGTTGTATTTACTTTTTATTGTTTGTATGATGTTGCTTTTATATATAAAATCCTTGTTTTGCTGTATCTTCCTCATGAATTATGGTAGATTTCCTTGTATTTCTTCTGGCAATGAGATATGTTTAAGTGATGATTTAAATTGGATGTGTCGAAGTAATGCTAAAATGTTGTGATGATTTTACACTTCGTGCTTATTTAACTTTTTGATCTAACCAAATGAATTGTTAAAACTTGTTGTGAAACATACAATATGGAAGGACTCTAAGAAAAGTGAAGATCACATTCAAATTTCATGGATGGTGAAGTTTATGGGGTTGAATGCAAATAAATAAGGAAATATACATTATTTGCCGTAGAATTAGAGATTTTAGAGTGACTGACTAAAATCCTCAATTCATTCCTAGTGGTTGGAAACTAAAGCAAGAGTTAGCCTTCAGATGAAGGGAAGTGGGAGCTTTGAAGTGAGAGCCAGTATCCTCCCAGGCTAACCACAGATTTAGGTACTAAACCTAGGATTAACCAATGTTCTTCATAGCACTTGGAAGAGGGTAAAAAATAGATATGCTCCTATTTGGCACAATACAAGGTCTTCACTAATCTTTATCTTTCACTCACCATAGTATCATTGTAAGGGGGAGGATGCCTTTTCCACATTTGAAACTTTTAATATAAAACTTAGTTCTGTGTTAGATAACTTTATTTAGAAGTTTAGAAAGTAACTTTAGTAAACTTAAATGTTTAGCCATCTTTACACTATAACAACTTTAATATTTACAGTACGCGCATTGTGATTTGAATATTGGATTTTTATACTATGTTTTACGCTTTAAAGTTTCTTAACTTTCTCTGTGGGATTAATAAACAGGACTCCAATAGAGCCATGTATTACTTGAGCAATACNATGATTATTCTTCAAAATCACCTTCAAATTCACTATCTATTCCATTCTGATCTAATAGTACTTCTTTTTTTTCTCAGAAATGACTTCACATTTTTTTTTGATATGTTTAACAATCATATAATAAAAAATATCCATCTTATAACAATTTTCTTTAACACGATACCTCATTGACTTTAGAACATTAAATATCTTAAAAAATTTTGAAAATTGTTGATAAAGCTTTTACTGTTCAGTCTTTGATGAAAAGGATGTGGGGGTCTTTATAAATCATTTTAAGTTGGAGAGGCTGATTGTTTTGGGACTTTAGAAATAGTTTCTTTAGGTTCCTCAATCTCTCTTTCAACTTTGTTCTCTTTTTAATTTCTGACACACCAAAAATATGTTGGATTTTTCATATTTATTTTAACTCATTTTTGGTGATATTGCACTTTAAAGGAAGGTATTTTTCATGTTTTGCTATAGATGAGATGATTTAAGGCATTTGGAGCAAAAGAAAGCTAGAAGGAACGAATTTGGAGTAAAGAGAGGCAAGTTAGACAAATTTGCCTACTAGCGTCGACTGCACCTTATCTAGCCCCGACGAAGCCCAATTCCAATGAGTTCAAAACATTTGAAATGATAAAGCATCAACGCCACCCTATCCAACACCGACGACACCCGATGTCATTTTGACCCCGAATTCAATGTATTTGGACTGATTTTTAAATGTTTCTTAAGGAATCTCTTGGGAAATTCATTCTAAACAAATTTAAAGTGTTTTTGGTGCCCTAGTTCGGTGTTGTGAGTCTTGTGGGGAGTGTTTTGTCTTGTTTGGAGAGTGTTGTGAGAGTTTAGGGTTTGTGAGGGTCTTGTGAAGGATTCCTCTCTAAGGAGTGTAGGAGGAAATGAAGAATGAAAGATTGTTTCTTCCTTACTTATGTAAAGAGGGAATAGTGTGTTGTTGTAATTAGAGAAGAGAATTCAAAGGAACTACAAGGGACTTTCTTGGGGAAAATATTGAGATAAGTTGTATTTACTTTTTATTGTTTGTATGATGTTGCTTTTATATATAAAATCCTTGTTTTGTTGTATCATCCTCATGAATTATGGTAGATTTCCTTGTATTTCTTCTGGCAATGAGATATGGTTAAGTGATGATTTAAATTGGATGTGTCGAAGTAATGCTAAAATGTTGTGATGATTTTACACTTCGTGCTTCTTTAACTTTTTGATCTAATCAAATGAATTGTTAAAACTTGTTGTGAAACATATAATCTGGAAGGACTCTAAGAAAAGTGAAGATCACATTCAAATTTCATGGATGGTGAAGTTTATGGGGTTGAATGCAAATAAATAAGGAAATATACATTATTTGCCGTAGAATTAGAGATTTTAGAGTGACTGACTAAAATCCTCAATTCATTCCTAGTGGTTGGAAACTAAAGCAAGAGTTAGCCTTCAGATGAAGGGAAGTGGGAGCTTTGAAGTGAGAGCCAGTATCCTCCCAGGCTAACCACAGATTTAGGTATTAAACCTAGGATTAACCAATGTTCTTCATAGCACTTGGAAGAGGGTAAAAAATAGATATGCTCCTATTTGGCACAATACAAGGTCTTCATTAATCTTTATCTTTCACTCACCATAGTATCATTGTAAGGGGGAGGACGCCTTTTCCACATTTGAAACTTTTAATATAAAACTTAGTTCTGTGTTAGATAACTTTATTTAGAAGTTTAGAAAGTAACTTTAGTAAACTTAAATGTTTAGCCATCTTTACACTATAACAACTTTAATATTTACAGTACGCGCATTGTGATTTGAATATTGGATTTTTATACTATGTTTTACGCTTTAAAGTTTCATAACTTTCTCTATGCGATTAATAAACAGGACTCCAATAGAGCCATGTATTACTTGAGCAATTTGTGTACTTGTATTTATATAATTATGACTAATAAAAAGATATAAAATTAATCAAAAACATAAAGTACGCATCAAGTTTTGGTACAGTTGCCGGAGATTAAAGGTCTTCAAGTAGTGATGTCAACTTGATAAAACTGAGCATATAAAAAGGCCGCGATCAACTTTTTGCTACCATNAATTATGACTAATAAAAAGATATAAAATTAATCAAAAACATAAAGTACGCATCAAGTTTTGGTACAGTTGCCAGAGATTAAAGGTCTTCAAGTAGTGATGTCAACTTGAAAAAACTGAGCATATAAAAAGGTCGCGATCAACTTTTTGCTACCAATGCTGGGGAAAGTATAAATATGGGAACAGTAAAATTAGTAGTATTTGAAAATTTTTATTTCTTTATTTGCAATTATGGATGCTTACTTACTTTAAGAATTTTTAGTGTGATTTTATATGCGTAGTATTGGATCTGAAGCTTTAGTANATTTGAAAATTTTTATTTCTTTATTTGCAATTATGGATGCTTACTTACTTTAAGAATTTTTAGTGTGATTTTGTATGCGTGGTACTGGATCTGAAGCTTTAGTGCCTTACGATTCAGAGTTAGAACGTACTATCAAAAAAATTTGGAAGCAACAAAATGAATTTAAAAATTTGAAAAAAATGACAAACAATTTAAATAATCAAAGAAATGAAAATGAACATAAACTTACACCTTTAAGAGATTATGTTAACCCTACATCAGATGAAATTCACTTAACTATTCAAAATCCTGATGTAGCAGCTAATGAATTTGAACTTAAACCTGTTTTTATCCAAATGGTACAAAATAATCAATTTGGTGGGACACCGAATGAAGATCCTAATTTACATCTTCTTAGTTTTCNATTCACTTAACTATTCAAAATCCTGATGTAGCAGCTAATGAATTTGAACTTAAACCTGTTTTTATCCAAATGATAAAAATTAATCAATTTGGTGGGACGCCGAATGAAGATCCTAATTTACATCTTCTTAGTTTTATAGAATTGTGTGCTGTAAATATGGAGTGTCGAATGACACCATCAGACTTAAACTTTTTCCTTTTTCACTAAGGGATAAAGCTAAGGTGCGGTTAAATTTGTTAGCATCGACCTGGATCTATTAGAACTTGGGGAGGNTCCTTTTTCACTAAGGGATAAAGCTAAGGTGTGGTTAAATTTGTTAGCATCGACCTGGATCTATTAGAACTTGGGGAGAATTATCACAAAAAATTTTGTCAAAATATTTACCTCCATCAAAAACTACTAAGCTTAGAAACGATATTACATCTTTTTGTCAGTTTGAAGGGGAATCAATATATGAAGCTTGTGAAAGATTTAAAGATCTCCTTAGGAAATGTCCATATCACTCTTTACCTGATTGGTTAATAATTTAAACATTTTATAATGGATTAGTAGGATCTCTTAGATTGATTATTGATGTCGTTGCTGATGAATCATTAATGTTAAAACTTTTAACGAGGCATATTCTTTAATAAAGGAGATGGTNGGTTAATAATTTAAACATTTTATAATGGATTAGTAGGATCTCTTAGATTGATTATTGATGTCGTTGCTGATGGATCATTAATGTTAAAACTTCTAACGAGGCATATTCTTTAATAAAGGAGATGGCTACTAATGATTTTCAATGGCTCTCTGAACGGGTAAATCCTAAAAAAGTAGAAAGTATTCATGATTATGATGAAATAATTATGATAGTTTCTTAAATTAATTCTCTTTTAAAGAAAATATATCAATGCATAATGAACTATTCTCAAACGCCTCAGTTTTTAGAGGAAAATTTCANTCAATGGCTCTCTGAACGGGTAAATCCTAAAAAAGTAGAAAGTATTCATGATTATGATGAAATAATTATGATTGTTTCTTAAATTAATTCTCTTTTAAGGAAAATATATCAATGCATAATGAACTATTCTCAAACGCCTCAGTTTTTAGAGGAAAATTTATTAAGACAAATAGTGGATTCTCAATCATCATATAAAACCTTGAATGCTAGAAATAATAGACCCAACAATCCTTACTCGAATTATTATAGTTTCAGTTGGAAAAATCACCCAAACCTAAATTAGAATAATAATAACACTGATACTGCTAATCCGCAGTGAAGGAACAACTCAGTGAACCCATTGGGAAATTTGAACAACCAGGGAAACACTAACTTATACCTTCTTATCCTCCATGTTTTAATAGTAACCCAAAATTTAAAAAGAAGAAACTGTCTATGGAAGAATTAATTTTAAACATGGGGAATCAATTACAAAGTCAAGAGAACCAATTACAAAGTCAAAGGAATCAATTACAAAGTCAGGGAGCTGCAATTAAAAATATTGAAACGTAATTAGGGCATATTGCTACTGCACTTAGTAATAGATCTACAGGAACTCTCCCTAGCAATGTTGAAATCAATCCAAAATATCAAGGTAAAGAACAAATTAAGGCTATCCAATTAAGAAGCAGAAAAGAATTGGAAACAAGAGTACAAAAAGAAACTGAAGTTGAAAAAGAGAAGGTGGAAATTGAAAAAAGGAAATTATAATTTATATTCAGATTTAAAATATCCGCTCAAACCGATGAAAGTTATTATAGAAAGACCACCACCTTCGTTTCCTCAAAGGTTGAAATAACATGATAGAGGTAAACGATTTTCAAAATTTTTATAAATTTTCAAAAAATTAACAGTAAATATTCTCTTCGTTGAAGCCTTAGAACAACTGTCAGATTATGTGAAGTTTATGAAGGATAAACATAACAAGAAAAGGAAGTTCACATATCACAAGACTATTGCACTTAGTGAAGAATGTAACAAAATTATTAAGAAAAAGCTTCCTGAAAAACTTAGAGATCCTGGTAGTTTCAGTATCCCTTGTGCGATAGGTGAAAATTTTTCGGAAGAGCCTTATGTGATTTGGGAGCCAGTATTAACCTCATGCCTCTATCATCTTTTTAAAAGTTAGAAATAGGAGAAACNTTCAGTATTCCTTGTGCGATAGGTGAAAATTTTTCGGAAGAGCCTTATGTGATTTGGGAGCCAGTATTAACCCCATGCCTCTATCATCTTTCTAAAAGTTAGAAATAGGAGAAATTTCTCCCACTTTTTTAACTCTTCAATTAGTTAATTTTTCTATTACTAATCCTAAAGGAGTTGTAGAAGATGTTTTAGTAAAGGTTGATAAATTTATCTTTCCTTTGGACTCATTATGTTAGATATGGAAGAAGATAAATACATTTCTATTATTTTTGGAAGACCATTCCTTATAACTGGAAGAGATATGATAGAAGTTAAAAAAGGAGAATTAACTATGATAGTTAATGATCAAGAGGTACCATTTATTATTTTAAAATCAATAAAATATCCCTTAATAGAAAAAGATGATGTATGCTTTCAAATGGAAATTTGTGATTATTTGAGAGATGATCAATTTAAGGAAAATTTTGAAGAGAAAATAGGGAATGGAGATTTTAAATGTAAGGATGATCATGAAATGGAAGATGATCATGATGAGATAGATAATGAAGAGCTAGATTATGTTCATGAAAGATTTGAGATGTTGGATACTACAGAAAATGATGATAAAAGTTTAACTCTATCTACTATAAAACCTCCTGAACTTGAAATGAAAATTCTCCCTAACCATTTAAAGTATGTGTTTTTAGGAGATTTATCTATATTATCATTTATTGTATCCTCTGATTTAAATGGTTTATTAGAACAAAAATTATTGGATACATTAAAAAGATACAGAAAAGCTTTTGATTGGACTATAGCTGATATTAAGGGAATAAATCCTTCGATCTGTATGCATAGAATTTTATTAGATCAACAAAATAAACCTAGATCTAATCAACAAAGGAGATTCAATCCAATGATGAAGGAAGTAGTAAAGAAGGAAATTTTAAAATTGTTAGATGCTAGAATTAAATATCTGATTTCAGACAGTGCTTGGGTAAGTCCAACTCATTGTATTCCTAAGAAAGGAAGAGTGACCATTGACATGAATGAAAGAAATGAAATAGTACCAACAAGATAAGTCATTGGTTGGCGAATTTGTATCAACTATAGAAAATTAAATGCNAGTGCTTGGGTAAGTCCAACTCATTGTATTCCTAAGAAAGGAAGAGTGACCATTGACATGAATGAAAGAAATTAAATAGTACCAATAAGATAAGTCATTGGTTGGCGAATTTGTATCAACTATGGAAAATTAAATGTTGCCACTAGGAAAGATCACTTTTCTTTATATTTTCTGGATCAAATGTTGGATGATTTAGCTGTGCACAAATATTATTGCTTTTTGGATGGATATATCTATTATCACTAAATCCATATTGCTCCTGAGGATCAAGAAAATACCATATTTACTAGCCCATATGAAACTTTCACTTTTCAAAGGATGCCTTTTGGATTATGTAATGCACCCACGTTTCAAAGATGTATTATGTCAATTTTTAGCAATATTATTGATAAAGGAATAAAATTTTTTATGAATGATTTTTCTATAATTGGAATTTCATTTGACACATGTTTAAATAATTTAGAAAAAGTTTTCGAGTTATGTTAAANATATATATATATATAGTTTAGAAAAATATGAAATCAAACTAACCCCATATTTTTCATAGTTTAAATGAAAGAGCACTATACCTCAAACCCTGTATCTATCCCGAAGGATAAACACAAGACTTGAGGATGAGACTTGATCAAATAAATTAATAAATGTATGACATCTGTTTGGTCTGCCAAACCATTTTATTTGCCAACAATTTCTCCTATTTAATATGAAGAATTAAATAGGGTTTATTTTAAGTTGGGTTCGGACGAGCTTCCTATAATGGCAAGCCCCTATAGTTAATTACACCCTAAATGACCGAAATCATCTAAGAAAACTCTTGATAAAAATCATGAAATATTATCTTCAAGAATTTCAAAAGGATAGGACTTTTCAACAAGATCACACGAAGAGATGTGAAATGGGAATGGTTCAAATTTGGAACATTTATTGTAGAGTCCAAAAGAGGGAGAACTAGGAGATGTCATAGATCTGGAGGAGAACCTCGGTGACTTCCTAAGGTATCCTAATGTTTGACTTCAGTTTTGAGGAAAAATATTTAGGTGTTTCATCCTGTAGATTTTATTTGTTAGGGCTTAAATTTGTGTGAAGCGATCACACAAATAGCCTAAAAGATGTGAGAATTTAGGTCGTGATGAACAATAACCTCAGAATCCTAATACGAGTTAGGGCTTATAAGGTACAATAGAGCTATACAAAGGCCTAATAAAGAGGTGAGGATTTATGTTGCATAAGCAAACTACCTCAAAGTCCTATGCCTTGGTTTTTTAATTCTAAGGAAATTGGTTCAGCTAGGGAAGATAGGTTTTATTATTGAAGATGGTCGTGCTGCCCACTATGTTAGCTTCAAGCTCCTTGTTGTGACGAGTTTTTTTTTCGAGGGTATCCAGTTATGATGTCAAATCAGGTGGTCTGTGGTTATAGTTCTTTAAAAATTTATGGGGCATGTTAAAGTTGATTAGAGCAACATCGGTTAGGGTCCCACGTTTTCCTCGTTCCTACACCACTATTTTCTATTAGATTCACATAGTCCAAATGAATTTACTAAACTAATCTTAATGAGTTCCATACTTTCATTTAGGTCGTGGGAAGCCTCGTTAGCAGCCGTGGGTTACCTCCTTTGAGGGATTCCCGATCATCCGATAGAGATGTCTTAATTTAGTTGTAGTTGTTATTTTGTGTAATGTTTGTGATTAAATTTTGAGTTGTCTTATATTTTGAATGTTGTGGAGGTGATTTTTATCTTGATTGATTTTAGTTTTGGTTTTGGTTTTTGTTTTGTGGCTATCCTGACAATTTTAGTCTTCTTGCAGGGTGACATTTAGCATGCAAGTTTGTGTTTTGCTCATACATTCAGGTAAGTAAGCACAATGTGGAAAGCTTAAGAAAATACAATGCTGTAAACTATAAAAGTGTACCTGACAAGTCTTCTCTTTCTACCACCTGAAACTCAAAATGCATGTTAGAGCATTTTATGTAAAGCGGAAAAAGTAAGGTTTTAGTGACCTACCTAAACTTAGGTCATATCTTGGTGGGTCCCTATTGGTTTGATTAAGGATGATTTTTATTAAGCNCATTTATTGTAGAGTCCAAAAGAGGGAGAACTAGGAGATGTCATAGATCTGGAGGAGAACCTCGGTGACTTCATAAGGTATCCTAATGTTTGGCTTCAGTTTTGAGGAAAAATATTTAGGTGTTTCATCCTGTAGATTTTATTTGTTAGGACTTAAATTTGTGTGAAGCGATCACACAAATAGCCTAAAAGATGTGAGAATTTAGGTCGTGATGAACAATAACCTCAGAATCCTAATACGAGTTAGGGCTTATAAGGTACAATAGAGCTATACAAAGGCCTAAAGATGAGGTGAGGATTTATGTTGCATAAGCAAACTACCTCAAAGTCCTATGCCTTGGTTTTTTAATTCTAAGGAAATTGGTTCAGCTATGGAAGATAGGTTTTATTATTGAAGATGGTCGTGCTGCCCATTATGTTAGCTTCAAGCTCCTTGTTGTGACGAGTTTTTTTTCGAGGGTATCCATTTATGATGTCAAATCAGGTGGTCTGTGGTTATAGTTCTTTAAAAATTTATGGGGCATGTTAAAGTTGATTAGAGCAACATCGGTTAGGGTTCCACGGTTTCCTCATTGCTACACCACTATTTTCTATTAGATTCACATAGTCCAAATGAATTTACTAAACTCATCTTAATGAGTTCCATACTTTCATTTAGGTCGTGGGAAGCCTCGTTAGTGGTTACCTCCTTTGAGGGATTCCCGATCATCCGATAGAGATGTCTTAATTTAGTTGTAGTTATTATTTTGTGTAATGTTTGTGATTAAATTTTGAGTTGTCTTATATTTTGAATGTTGTGGAGGTGATTTTTATCTTGATTGATTTTAATTTTGGTTTTGGTTTTTGTTTTGTGGCTATCCTGATAATTTTAGTCTTCTTGCAGTGTGACATTTAGCATGCAAGTTTGTGTTTTGCTCATACATTCAAGTAAGTAAGCACAATGTGGAAAGCTTAAGAAAATACAATACTGTAAACTATAAAAGCGTACCTGACAAGTCTTCTCCTTCCACCACCTGAAACTCAAAATGCATGTTAGAGCATTTTATGTAAAGCGGAAAAAGTAAGGTTTTAGTGACCTACCTAAACTTAGGTCATATCTTGGTGGGTCCCTATTGGTTTGATTAAGGATGATTTTTGTTAAGAAAAACATATTAAGTTTAGTAGACTTCTAAGGTATCCAACATATTTAGAGGAAGAAGCAGGTCCATGCTTCCCTCTCACTACCTGGTGAAAAGCCTCGAGCTCATTTAAAGTTATTATGCTACTTAATAATTCATGCTCAGTGAACATTGACGTTTCAATTATCCTTAAGTGTAAGTTAATTATCATTTGTCATTTAATTTAGAAGTTATGTGGGTGAAGATCCTTAAAGGGGGCAAGTTAGCTTTATTGAAACACTTAGCCGATTTGAGTACAAACATTGGCTTATGGTGTTCAAAGGTGTTTTACTTTATATTCATTCTTCTAATTCTTATTTAATCAAATTTGATTTTAGCTTAAGTCACCACTAAGCCCTTTAGACCTAGGTAGATGTCTTGGTTTTTTTAAAAAAAGTTGAATTTTTAAGTGATAATGATTATTCATTTTCAAAACACTTAAATGTCATTTGAACATCAAGTAGGGGTATTAAATTAGTGACTTATCAACTTCCAAAGTCATACCCCTAAGTCTAAGATCATTTAAGTTAATAGACTTCCAAATTTTAATAATTTAAGGAATTTCAAATTTATCCCATGATTATGGACAGAGTGAGGTTGGTTTCTACCAATTAATCCCCTTATATTTCAATCATACAAATAAGTTATTTAAAATTAGAGTTTACCCTTTTGTCTCATTGAATTAAGCCTAAATGTTAATTAAGGCTAAATTTCCAAAATTACACTTTTGCCCCTAAGGCTCTATTACTTCATAATTTGTTAAATTCAATCCAAATGACTTTGGAAATTTTATCCCACCTCACTCATGGGTGAATTAAGACATCATAGAAGAAGATGTGATTTTTAAAAATTTAATTTAATTTACATGTTTATTTTAATGCAAAAATAGGATTTTTCAAAGAAAATTCCATAACTTGACCAAGGTAAAGCTTAATCCCTTGAAATTTTGACTAGAGGTACACTTTGACTAGAGAAGCATTGGGGCCAAATTTCATGATTTATTGAATTTTATTTGAATTATAAGAATTATTTTAATTTATGGAGTATTTATTAATTAAAAAATATTTTGAAAGCAGAAATTAAGTTTTATATTTTTATTAAATATTTACAAGGTCAAGAAAACCATAAAAACACATTTCACATTTTTTTTTAATTTTCTTTGAATTGTTAGAATCATTTTAGTGAAAATCCTTCTTTAGCCTTTAAAAATTGTTTTAAGCTTCAAAATTCAATATCTTCACTTAGACAATTAGAAAAAAGATTATATTTATTCCTAAGTGCTTAGGAAATAGTTTAGAACATTAACATGAATTTTATTATTTTTTTGTGATTTTTTTAATTATTTAAATATTAAAAATAGGCTAAAAATGAAGTTTTTATTTTAATTGTCATTTTATTTTTATAAAATTCCTTTAATCATAGATAACTCAAAAAAATAGTTTTTATAATTTTTTGAGTTATATTTTAATTATTAAAAATCATTTTAGTGTTAAAAATGACATTCAACATAGAAAATCAATTTGAGTTATCAAATGAGCTCCAAATGTTTTAAAATTTTTATGAGGAGTTCTCTGAACTTTAGATCACAGTGGAGATTAAAAATTTAGTCACTTAGATGTTTGTATTTCCCAAAATTAATTTTCTTTGTGTTTTACGGTTGGTGGAAATTATGTGCATTCTGAATGACTTAACCCATGAAATATTTTCCAAAGGGTCTCTGGTCATGGCAAATCTTCCAAAATTTTCTTGGAATTTTCTAAGCAACATGCTAATTATTATGATTAATTTATTCAAATAATAGACATAAACTTGGAAAATATGGATCTCTCTCNTTCTAAGCAACATGCTAATTATTATGATTAATTTATTCAAATAATAGACATAAACTTGAAAAATATGGATCTCTCTTTAGAGATATCCTCTGCTTTAGAAAAATCAGAGGATGTTTCCTAAGACAGAGGCAACAACATGCTAAAATATCAAGTCATGATGAAATGTCTTTATGCATAGAGAATTAAAAGGGTCAAAATAGTGTTTAAATAATTAAAAATAAAATATGCATCAAATAAATTTTAAACCCTTTCCACATTGTTTTCCTCTGTTCACTGAGCAAAAAGGTGTTTTTATTTTATTTTTGTGATTTTTCTACACTAAGATATGAATTTTTGAAGTAAGGGATCATTTTCTGATTTATTTAATTCCTATTTATCTACTTAAATGCGCAGTGCCACCTCATCATAGGCATCTCCGAAGCTTGGTGCAGCGTTCTCTGGTTCAGCGCCGCCATCCACCTAAGCGCTGACTAAACTCGCGTTTCATGTAAGAAGGCAAAGTCCGGCTAGATCTCGTCCGTTGATGAGATAAACGCGCAATCAGAAGACTCCCCGTCATCGACCCCAATGCCTTAGCCCTAGAGCCATCCATTTTTAAAGCTTAAGATCTCAGTCATTTCTTATCCAAATTAAGTGTGGTTTGTTTCTAATGCTCGTCTCGGTGTGAAGAACACATCCATACGGTAATCATGCCTTTAAATAAGCTCTAATCAAATGGAGGATTAAAACAAGCTTGGTAAGAGGGGAGTTCAATACATTTGCTTTGAGAAGGGAAGCTTCGATCAAAGATGCTCGACACGTTTATGGAGGTCTAAAGAGGCCAGGGATTGAACCTCTTGTTGTGGTGAAGGGTCTAGGTATGAATTTAACCAAGCTCGATTTCAAGTGTTGGTCTAGAGCTATGTTAGGGGCTCTGTATGAGGGGGATTTGATGGGGCTTCTTCTTTTTTCACTGTGGTGATGGTGTGGGTGAGTTTAATTTGATTTTGGTGGAGTGTAGAAGGGTGGAGAGCTTTGTCCTGTGTCTAACAAGGTTTTGAGCTCAAAAATTGAGTTCCAGAAAGGGGATTTAGAGCATTGTGGTGGTTAGGTTGCACTATGGAAGTCTCAAGGAAGCTTAGGTAGTAATTTCAGAGGGTATCCTTAAGAAATTTTCAGCACCCCTCCCATTGGCCATGGAGGTGAGCTTTTATAAAAGTGGTCAATGGTGGCTTTGTGGGTCAATTGAAGGGTTCAAAGTGAAGCCTATGTGGAGGGCAGAGAGGCTCTAAAATTAAAATTGGATGAGGTAGCCTCAAGATTTGAATTAGGTTTTGATTTTTGGGGGTGGCTCACGATTTTGGTGTTTTCCTGCGACTATGCCGACCCCCCAAGCCAGGGGAGGTGGCTAGGAGGTTAGGTGAGCCAGGGGAATCTGTCACAGCAATTAAATGGGTTGGTGTTTCATTTTGGCAAAAGAAATCCTTGGCTTAAACAACTTTGGAATCAAATCCCTTGATTTGGTAATCCCTTCGTCCATGGTTCATTAGGGTGGTTCCATGGGGTTTAGTTTGGTCAATAAGGTTTAAATTTTGGCTGTGGTGGTCTTTAGTTGGTCAATTTGTCTTGATTGGGTCAATTTTTGGTAAAGGAGTCCATGTAGGTCAGTTTGGCTTAAAGTAGGTTTGGGTTAGGCTAGCTGATCTCTGGGTACTGCTAATATGCACATTAAAACTATTTCAAATTTTATTTCAGTTATATTTTCTTACTTTATAACAAAACCAAAAACTTGATCTTAAAGAAAAAAATAAGAATGTAACTTTTAATTTATATATATTGAGATACTACGCAAGTGTACATATCATTATCAAGTAATATAAAACTTTTTGATTAAGACATGAATATCGAACCCATAAGGAGAATACACAATATGCACAATTGAACAACAAACTTTCTATTTTTAATAAAAAGATAATTATCTAAACTAATGATGATTTTTTTAGTAATGAAAATTTAAATATTTTTGGTATTTTCAATATTTTGATAGAAAAATAACAATTTAAAAAGATTACTAGAGTTTTTGTAGAAGAAAAAGCACTAAATATGAAAATATCTTTCTTCTTATTATGAATCAATAATAAGTATAGAAATTCTGTTGTGAAAGTATGCAAATTGTGTTGTGCTAAATAAGAGGAATAATATTCTTTACCTTTATTAAAGATGCTATAAAGAACATTGGCTAATTTAAAGTTTGAATATTTTTGAAGACGGCTAGGTAGAGAAGATACTAGCTTTCACTCTAGAGTTCCCTTGATTCCCTCCGCCTGGGGCTAACACCTCANAGAGGAATAATATTCTTTACCTTTATTAAAGATGCTATAAAGAACATTGGCTAATTTAAAGTTTGAATATTTCTGAAGACGGCTAGGTAGAGAAGATACTAGCTTTCACTCTAGAGTTCCCTCGATTCCCTCCGCCTGGGGCTAACACCTCGTATCAGAACCTAAAACAATAAACCAAGTTGGGGGCTTTAACCTGTCACCACGTCTACATCCATAATGAATATTTTCCTATTTATTTGCACTCAATCATATGAACTACATTCTCATTTATACAACCTCATGTGATTTTTTCCAATTTTTGACTGAGACAGTACCAGCCTTGTTCTTACATGTTCTCACAACAAATTTTTACATCTGGATTGCCCAAATCAAGAAGTAAATGAAGTGCATTGATTTAAATCATCAAAATTCTTCCATCATTGAAGATCAATATTTTTCACAACTTTCGGTTCATGGATTTAAATCATCAAAACTTCTTCCAACATTAAAGATCAATACTCTCCACAACTTCCATCCATATTTAAATTTTCACAACTTTTTCCAACATTAAAGATCAATACTCTCCACAACTTCCATCAAATAATTACTTATCATTTTAAGAAGAAAGATAAAGAAAACTACTCATAATCCATGGAGAAAATTTAATTACTTATCATTTTAAGAAGAAAGATAAAGAAAACTACTTAGAATCCATGGAGAAAACGAATTACTTATCATTTTAAGAAGAAAGATAAAGAAAACTACTCAGAATCCATGGAGAAAAAAAACCACACTTTAGTTTAAAAGTTATCATTTTAAGAAGAAAGATAAAGAAAACTACTCAGAATCCATGGAGAAAACAAAATCATATTTTAATTTAAAAGAAGAAATCATTGTCAAACTAGNCACAACAAATTTTTACATCTGGATTGCCCAAATCAAGAAGTAAATGAAGTGCATTGATTTAAATCATCAAAACTTCTTCCATCATTGAAGATCAATACTTTCCACAACTTTTGTCTAAAACTTAATTACTTATCATTTTAAGAAGAAAGATAAAGAAAACTACTCAGAATCCATGGAGAAAACAAAATCATATTTTAATTTAAAAGAAGAAATCATTGTCAAACTAGCAACAAGTCTCAATTAAAATCAAAAGTAGTCTCAAAATAAAAAGATAAAAACTTATCTCAAGTCATCCACCAAACTCTTGAAGTTCCTTTGATTCTCTTCTCTTTACAATCACTCAAAATAAAATAATAAAATAGGTAAGAAAAAAGTAAAAGTGGTGCCTGAAAATCTCTCTGAACTAACTCCCCAAATGAGAACTTTCAAAACTTTTCAATACTTTCAGGACTCTTTTCTAAGTCCTCTCTTCTTTTTTTATAATTTTCTAAAAGGTGCATTGGTTTCTCTTCAAAATATGTCTAGATTCGATGCATTTCCCCAAGAGATGCATCCATTCATGATAGTTTTTGTCCATGGTGGTTATAACCACCTATTAAGCCAATGGGTGCCTAAAAAACTTCTTTAAAATTTTCAGAAATTGAATTTAATCGCCCAATAACTGCTACTGGCACTTAAGCGCGGGGCCTCTGGCACTTAGGCGCGGCCTTCTCTANTCTAGATTCGATGCATTTCCCCAAGAGATGCATCCATTCATGATAGTTTTTGTCCATGGTGGTTATAACCACATATTAAGCCAATGGGTGCCTAAAAAACTTCTTTAAAATTTGCAGAAACTGAATTTAATCGCCTAATAACTGCTACTGGCAGTTAAGCGCGGGGCCTCTGGCACTTAGGCGCGGCCTTCTCTGTTTAACTGACGCTTAAGCCCAAATTTGGTGCTTAAGCACCAAAATGCTTTTGAACATTTTCACATTTTTTCTCCAAATT
This sequence comes from Phalaenopsis hybrid cultivar, assembly GCA_002079205.1. NCBI lineage: Eukaryota > Viridiplantae > Streptophyta > Magnoliopsida > Asparagales > Orchidaceae > Phalaenopsis > Phalaenopsis hybrid cultivar. The sequence continues at coordinate 177,073 of JXCR01134224.1, read as the reverse complement.
TGATCCTTTTTCACTTCTTTAAGCATTTTTCACCCTTTTTACCTGTATTTGCAAGAAAAACACAAAAATTCCTTCTNTTCACATTTTTTCTCCAAATTTGATCCTTTTTCACTTCTTTAAGCATTTTTCACCCTTTTTACCTGTATTTGTAAGAAAAACACAAAAATACCTTCTATTAAAGCGCAATATCTCAAAAATAGATATGAAAATGTGTTAAAAAACACTATATATTTTAGGTGTATCACTAGCCATGACCTTGCGCCCAATTGATCGATCAACATTGTGTAGATGATTATAATGAACATTTTTGGTGAAGGATTGAAGTGATTTTGAGTTTAATTGGGGGTTCAATATGAGGGATTTTTGAATTTTGCTCAATTTAGGCATGTTGGGCTAGACTTGGGTCAAAAATGGGCTAGGCTTGGGCTAAGTCCAAATTGATTGTTGATAATGGTCAATGAGAATGTCATGAAGAGTTTTCAACATGAATTGTGACAAATTGAGTGGGCTATGGGTTTAAATGGGTGATATTAGGTCATGTGGCCAAAATTGGGGCTTTGACCTAAAATAAACATGGGCTCAAATCATGGGCCAATTTAGCTTGAATTTGGTTTACATTGCTCACATGGAAGGTGAATCNCAAATTGAGTGGGCTATGGGTTTAAATGGGTGATATTAGGTCATGTGGCCAAAATTGGGGCTTTGACCTAAACTAAACATGGGCTCAAATCATGGACCAATTTAGCTTGAATTTGGTTTACATTGCTCAGATGGAAGGTGAATTTAAGTTTAAGATTGAAATTGGGGGAAATTGGGACCAATTTGATGGACATTTGAGGTGGATTTGGGGAGATTAGGCCTTTTAAGGGCAATTTGGGAGTTTTGGACAGAGATGGTAAAATTGGACAATCTGGGTCATGTGGTAGTTGAGAAAAATAAAATTAGGAATATTTGGAAGGTTTTGGGAATTTTTGGGAATTTTTGAAATTTTGGGCTAAAGAGGGGTATTTTGGTCATTTGGCAATTTTTTGTGATTTTCGGTAATTTGGGTATTTTCAAAAAGTTTGAAATCACTTTTGAAAAAATTTGGGTATTTTAGGTAAATGTGGGAATTTTGGCCAAACTTAGGGTTTTAAGGGTGTATAGGTAATTTAAGAGAGTTTAGGGGCTAAAGGCCAAGTTGGGTATCTTTGGTAGAATTGGGGAGCTAACCACCATAAATAAGCCATGGTCCAATGGAAACCCCATTTGGGTCCTCTATGTACTGGTCTTAGCTAAACCCTATCCTAGGGTCAATGGGTTTAGGGGACCATCTACAGGAGTCTCCCAAAGGATTAAGGNAGCCATGGTCCAATGGAAACCCCATTTGGGTCCTCTATGTACTGGTCTTAGCTAAACCCTATCCTAGGGTCAGTGGGTTTAGGGGACCATCTACAGGAGTCTCCCAAAGGATTAAGAGATCAAAGTCAAGAAAATTTAGGGTTTAGGGTACTGAGTGATTGTGAATGAGGTGATTGTAGTGATGCCTTAGCTCTAGAGCAACACCCAGGGTCAACCCTAAGGTTAAATAGTCCTATGGAAACTCTCCTTGAGCTCCCTCATAATGACCCCACCCACTAAGTGCTAGAGGTTAGTACCAATATGTAGAGCTTCAAGTTGAGTAAAGAGGAGTTTAGAATTTCTAATGGTGAGGGTTCCTTTTCTATTTTTCTAGGAATAGTCNCACCCAGGGTCAACCCTAAGGTCAAATAGTCCTATGGGAACTCTCCTTGAGCTCCCTCATAATGACCCCACCCACTAAGTGCTAAAGGTTAGTACCAATATGTAGAGCTTCAAGTTGAGTAAAGAGGAGTTTAGAAATTCTAATGGTGAGGGTTCCTTTTCTATTTTTCTAGGAATAGTAAACATGAAAGTCTTATGGCTAGACCCCAGGCTACTAAATATGAAGAACTAGACCTCAACCAAAAGTGAGGTCAACAAATGGGCCCCAATAGGTGTGGCGTGCTAGGCAAGCACACCGTGCGTCTTGGCGTTGACTAACGAGATCAACAAAAGAAATACAAAATCCTAAATCAATAGACCTGGAAGAAGGTGTAAAATTGTGTGTGTTATTTGTTTCTGCTGAGGAATTAGGAGATAAATATTTGATCAAGATCAGGAGGTAGGAACTCTCGTTGGGGATTGGAGAGTAGGATTTGAGTTATTAGATTTCAGGAGTTTATAAAGGATGAGAATCAGTATGTAAGTGCTGATTCCAAGGTGGGAATTGAAATATAGATATCAATTCTATAAGAGTGTCAGAAGTTAAGGACCGATCATGAAAAGAGAGGAATCAGAAGTTAGGGACTGATTCTAGGATAAAGATTGAAAGTTAAGGATCAGTCACCAAAGAGAGGATCGGAAGTGAAGGATCGATCTCGAAAAAGAGGAATCAGAATTTAGGAACTGATTCCAGGATACAAATTGAAAATTAAGGATCAATCACAAAGGAGAGGATCGAAAGTTAAGGACCGATCTTGAAGAGAGAGGAATCAGAAGTTAAGGCCTGAGTCTAGAATAAGGAATGAAAGTTAAGGATCAATCACAAAAGAGAGGATCGAAAGTTAAGGACCGATCTTTAAAAGAGAGGAATCAAAAGTTAAGGACTGATTCCAGGATGAGAATCAAAAGTTAAGGATCAATCTTGAAAGAGAGTGTCGGAAGGTAAGGACTGACCTCAAAGGAGCAAATTAGAAGTTAAGGACTGATTTAAAAATGATAATTAAAAGTTAATGATCAATCTCAAAAAAGAGTGTCGGAAGGTAAAGACCGACCTCAAAGGAGTGAATCAAAAGTTAAGGACTAATTCAAAAATGAGAACTGAAAGTTAATGATCAATCTCAAAAGATAGTGTCGGAAGGTGAGGACCGACCTCGAAAAGGAGTGAATCAGTAGTTAAGGACTGATTTAAAAATGAGAATTGAAAGTTAATGATCAATCTCAAGAGAGAGTCGAAATTTAAGGACCGACCTCGAAAGGGTGAATCAGAAGTTAATGATTGATTCTAGAATAAGGATTGAAAGTTAAGGACAATTACAAAAGAGAGGATCAAAAGTTAGGGGCCGATCTCAAAAAGAGAGAGATCAGAAGTTAAGGATTGATTCCAAAATGAGATTTGAAAGTTAATGATCAATCTCAAAAGAGAGTATCAGAAGTTAACGATCGACCACAAAGGAGTGAATCAGAAGTTAATGACTGATTCAAAAATGAGAATTGAAAGCTAATGATTAATCTCAAAAGAGAGTGTTGGAAGGTAAAGACCGACCTCAAAGGAGTGAATCAGAAGTTAACAACTGATTCAAAAAGTAGAATTGGTGAAGTTGAATCCAAAGATATGTGTTGTGTTAAAAGGTTGACATTGTTGAAGAAGATTTGCAAAATTTTGTGAGGTTTTGTGCAGCACATGAAACTCTACGGGGATGTTAAGAGAATTAGTACAGACAAAGATAGTTGTGTTGTGCGAACAAAGAGTAAGAGACCTCGAAATCTAGAGAATCAACTAAACAAATTTATTTTCTTTTCTTATTGTTTTTATCATGTTTAATTTTCAAAATATGTTTTTAAAAATTTAATTTTAGTTGGTCGATTTTCAAAAGAGATTTGTTTTGTTGTTTGTTTGTTGGTTATTTTATTTTTTATTTTTATTTTATTATTGTCAAATTTTGTTGTTTCGTTCTTTGTTCATTGTAATTTTGAAACAATGTATGGTTCGTGGCTTTTATCCATTGCACAATTGGGGTAATTTAACAAATAAACAAATTTTATGAAAGAAACTTCATTAATCTACTCCAGTTAAGGACTGATCAAGTGTAGGCTAACGCTACAAAAAGTACAATATGCTAACTGAATTAAAGTACATCCAAAATATCTTATGCCAATTACATATCACAGATTGAGTATCTTTGATATATATCATATTTGCTGTAATGTTGTAAAGTGGAAAAGAATCCTTTAACTATTTGTTCCTGCTGTGTCGAGCTCCTGATTGAGCAGAACTTCTAAGCCATGCTCCAGTACAGAGTTCCCTTTGCATGTACTTAGAGGTACAAACCTCTCATAGCTCATATGGTAGCAGCTCCTCCAGTTTTGGATATGGCTGAAATCCGTACAGTATTTTGCTATTGTTCATCTGTCGGAAGGTCACAGACACCCTACAGTGTCGTACTGCTGGAATACAATATTTTGCGACGTCCGTTCCATTCCCTTTAAGGACTAGCACCGAACCAACAGGTAGTGGAATTTCAACAGCTCCTCTGAATTCACCAGGGCCAATGATGTCAATTTATTTCTTAAATAAGATGTTGCTTTTGCTCATGAATGAGACCGTGCAGTAAGGTTTCACGAAGTCATGGTGGTCTATATGTGGAGGAATGCAATTACCCTCATCGTAGATGTTGGTAATGCAACTGTTAGGAATGCAGTTAGCGGGCAGTATACTCCACTTGAACATTCTTTTAATCATCCACTTTATCATTCGCGGTAGTGGATCCACCTGATCATGTCTGAGAATCCTAGGCGGATTCCCTTATTTGTCGTTGGTAAAGGTGTAGCAGCAACCACACTGGATAGCGATCCTTCCCTTTTCTCGCATCCATTTTATTGGCTCAGAATAGGTTCTTTCCATAAGCAGGCCTGCTCGACCTCTATTCCTTAGGTCAAAAATGCAGTCAAGAATATTTTGTTCATCACTCTTTGAGAAGACTCTGATGTATAATTCCAATCCTTCCAATATGTTGATGAACCTCTCTTATACCTCTTCATAGAATTCAAAATTTCTTTTANCAAAAATGCAGTCAAGAATATTTTGTTCATCACTCTTTGAGAAGACTCTGATGTATAATTCCAATCCTTCCAGTATGTTGATGAACCTCTCTTATACCTCTTCATAGAATTCAAAATTTCTTTTGTTCACTTTGCTTATTCTGTAATATTTTGTCGTGCTTATGATCTGTGGCTATCGAGGAAGTTCCCTTGTTTCAACAGCGGTGGGAACCCAAGATGGTGTTGACTCTGGCTCTAACAGAATGTATGATGATGCGTCTGACGGGACGTATGGCCCTGTACCCGTCGNTGCTTATTCTGTAATATTTTGTCGTGCTTATGATCTGTGGCTATCGAGGAAGTTCCCTTGTTTCAACAGCGGCGGGAACCCAAGATGGTGTTGACTCTGGCTCTAACAGAATGTATGATGCTACGTCTGACGGGACGTATGGCCTTGTACCCGTCAGAACATATGGCTTTGTATCCATTGGGACATATGGCTCTGCCTCTATCAGGTAATCATCAGTCTGAAATCCATCATCTGTAGAGGCGTACTCCTCTAAGGTACTGTAGTGTTGTAGGTGGAAGACATTGCAGTCCAGGCATTCCACGAATGCCCCCTTAGCCGACGATCGTGCAAGTACTTCAGCGTTGCAAGTAGGGCAACCCATGCACAGAACATCTAAAGTTAGTGGTATTTTTGGCTATGTAGCAAACCTAGATTCATCATCTTTGGCAGAAAAGCTTGAAGAAGTTTCTCTCATGCCTGGATCATAAATGTTCCCCTCAAGAATAGCGGTGAGTAATTTTTCTGCCTCTTTTTGGCGNGGCTCTGCCTCTATCAGGTAATCATCAGTCTGAAATCCATCATCTGTAGAGGCGTACTCCTCTAAGGTACTGCAGTGTTGTAGATGGAAGACATTGCAGTCCAGGCATTCCACGAATGCCCTTTTAGCCGACGATCGTGCAAGTACTTCAGCGTTGCAAGTAGGGCAACCCATGCACAGAACATCTAAAGTTAGTGGTATTTTTGGCTATGTAGCAAACCTAGATTCATCATCTATGGCAGAAAAGCTTGAAAAAGTTTCTCTCATGCCTGGATCATAAATGTTCCCCTCAAGAATAGCGGTGAGTAATTTTTTTGCCTCTTTTTAGCTTCTTTTCTCCTATCGTAAGGAAGCCCTCTGCTTTCGACGGCTAGCATTTCTGTGCTGTCATCTTTGTAGTGGAGCATTTAGCAATCTTTCACTATCAGCAGCGACCAGACCCCCAGTTGGTGCAGCTATCATGGATTGTAGACGACTGGGCCCCTCAATTGGGTCCAATTGTACCATCATGTTCTTTCCTTTCAGTGACGCACTGTCTTTGGTGATCAACCTTAGCAGTGCGGGCAACCCTTCCTTTTCCCATAAACTGATGACATTAATTAAAGGCCCCTCGTAATCCATGCCGACTTGGTTAAATTCCATGTCAAAATCTATNTTTGGTGATCAACCTTAGCAGTGCGGGCAACCCTTCCTTTTCCCATAAACTGATGACATTAATTAAAGGCCCGTCGTAATCCATGCCGACTTGGTTAAATTCCATGTCAAAATCTACAGTATCGCCCTGCAGCGCCATTTCTTCATTCAGTGCGAGATTCCAGCCATCTTTAAAGGCGAAGATCACCCTCTGACCTGACATTTCTCTGTAGACGACAGGAAAAATATCAGTGGGCTGAAACTTAGTGTGAACAAGAACAAAACAAAGTATTTATTAAGGAAAATTTTAGTTTATTTTGGTTAAGAGATTGTTTATTTATTTATGAATTTTGTTTAATTTAGTAGAATATTAAGTTCAAAGGTAGAAAGGAGAGAATTTAAAGTGTAATTCTTTTCAAAAAAAATTTTAATATTGAGGTTAGTTTTGTTAAAATTTTGGACCCGGTCACAGACTTTCGGTCACATTGATAACCCCAAAACTGTTGAAATTTCAAAATTTCAAAATTTAAAATCAAGTGGTGGCAAGCAACATCAGGTTGCCTAGTATGTCTTCAGGTATCGTCCATTGATTGGTAGCATTGGTCTTTCACCCTGAAAGTATACTAACTGGTAGGCTTCTCCTGCGTAGACCTTTTCCACGACAAATGGTGCCTCCTAAGTTGGCTCAAATTTTTCACCTATCTTGTGACGAGCAAGAATAGGTCTTTTTAGCATGAGGACTAGGTCACCAAATTTGAATGTCCTTGGGCAGACCAATTTATCATGAGCTTGTACCATCTTTACTTGGTAAAGTTATAAATGTTGTTGTGCTTCAAGTCATTTTCCTTCCAGACTCTCTAGTTCTTCAAGTCTAAGCTTCATAATTTCTTCTGTTGTGAGTTGGCTGGCGACTACGTCTCTAAGAGACACCGTTTGAATTTCTAACGATAGCACGACCTCGGATCCGTACACGAGCATGTAGGGTGTACACTGAGTGGGAGTCCTAAACATCATCCGACAGGCCACAAAGCTTCTAGAAATTTGTTATGCCAATCCTTTTTATTTTCATCCAATGTTTTCTTCAAAATCTGCACTAGTGTTTTATTGAATGCCTCAGCCAATCCATTTGCTCTAGGATAGTAAATTAAAGAGTATCTCCAATCTATCCCGTGTCTTTTGATGAAATTTTTGGTTTTGCTGCTTTTGAAAGCTGTCCCATTGTCAAAAATTATTCTTCGCGGTACTCTGAAACGGAAGACGACTTGGCTTTTGAAGAACTGAAGAAAGTAGCACATTTGGAGGTTGGTGTAAGACCACCCCATGCATCTGGCACTGGTGACATCATCTGGCTGTATCCACACAGTCGGACATCATCACTGACCAATAATATATGAGTCTTTTTTATCTTCATTTTCATTTTTGGCCCTGACTTGTGAGCGCCACACAATCCGACATGTACTTCTTTAACAATTTTTTATGCGTTGGCTTTGCTTAGACACCTGAGCCACATCTGGTCGAATGATCTCCTATAGAGGACATTACCAAATAAGGTGTATGACATAGCCCTTTTGACAATGTGACGTGCTTCAGACTTGTCCTTTGGTAGCTTTCCTTTCTGCAAATATTCTATCAATAGCTTGCACCAATCTTCAATGATATCAAAAAGCACAATATTTTTTTCTTTTTTTTTCGAGCTTGTGTAGATTACCGAGGCCGATTCTAGACAAAAAATGTCTTCCTTGTACTGTGACATCAATGGAATCCTCCAGGGGGCATGCCAATTCTTTTGTGAGTTTTGCTAGAGTGTCAGCATGGGCATTATCTCCCCAAAGAACCCGGTAGAAAGTTACACTAAGGATCTGTTTCAGCNAACCTACGGCGGCTCCAAAGGTCCAAACGGCGGGCTCCCATTCAACGCTGTCGTTCACCACAGCGCTGACTCGGCCCGCTTTTTATGTTCTGAAGCGCTGTCCGACTTTATCTCGACCGTCCATCTGATACACACTCAATCGAACGACTCCCCGTCATCGTCCCCGATAGCCTAGCCCGAGAACCGTCCATCTTCTAGCCTTAAGATCTCTCGCATTTCTTATCCAAATTAAATGATTTTTTTGTAAAATGCTCTTCTAGACTAGAGGAACATATCTATACAATTATGATGCCATGAAATCAACTTAAAATAAATGGAAAGTTCAAATACGCTCGGGAATAAGTGAAGTTTTATACCTTGGCTCTGAGAATTGAAGCTTCAATCAGAGGTCCTTCGCACGTATGTTGGGATCCAAGGAGGCTAGAGATTGAGCCTCTAGCCTTGGTGTATAGCCTAAATATGATTTTGATCAAGACCAATTTTAGGTGTTGGTCTAGAGCTATTGTAANGTAATTCTTTTCAAAAAAAATTTTAATATTGAGGTTAGTTTTGTTAAAATTTTGGACCCGGTCACAGACTTTTGGTCACATTGATAACCCCAAAACTGTTGAAATTTCAAAATTTCAAAATTTAAAATCAAGTGGCGGCAAGCAACTTCAGGTTGCCTAGTATGTCTTCAGGTATCGTCCATTGATTGGTTGCATGGGTCTTTCACCCTGAAAGTATACTAACTGGTAGGCTTCTCCTGCGTAGACCTTTTCCACGACAAATGGTGCCTCCTAAGTTGGCTCAAATTTTTCACCTATCTTGTGACGAGCAAGAATAGGTCTTTTTAGCATGAGGACTAAGTCACCAAATTTGAATGTTCTTGGGCAAACCAATTTGTCATGAGCTTGTACCATCTTTACTTGGTAAAGTTATAAAAGTTGTTGTGCTTCAAGTCATTTTCCTTCCAGACTCTCTAGTTCTTCAAGTCTAAGCTTCATAATTTCTTCTGTTGTGAGTCGGCTGGCGACTACGTCTCTAAGAGACGACGTTTGAATTTCTAACGATAGCACGACCTCGGACCCGTACACTAGCATGTAGGGTGTACACTGAGTGGGAGTCCTAAACATCATCCAGCAGGCCACAAAGCTTCTAGAAATTTGTTGTGCCAATCCTTTTTATTTTCATCCAATGTTTTCTTCAAAATCTGCACTAGTGTTTTGTTGAATGCCTCAGCCAATCCATTTGCTCTAGGATAGTAAATTAAAGAGTATCTCCAATCTATCCCGTGTCTTTTGATGAAATTTTTGGTTTTGCTGCTTTTGAAAGCTGTCCCATTGTCAAAAATTATTCTTCGCGGTACTCTGAAACGGAAGACGACTTGGCTTTTGAAGAACTGAAGAAAGTAGCACATTTGGAGGTTGGTGTAAGACCACCCCATGCATCTGGCACTGGTGACATCATCTGGTTGTATCCACACAGTCGGACATCATCACTGGCCAATAATATCTGAGTCTTTTTATCTTCATTTTCATTTTTGGCCCTGACTTGTGAGCGCCGCACAATCCGACATGTACTTCTTTAACAATTTTTTATGCGTTGGCTTTGCTTAGACACCTGAGCCACATCTGGTCGAATGATCTCCTATAGAGGACATTACCAAATAAGGTGTATGACATAGCCCTTTTGACAATGTGACGTGCTTCAGACTTGTCCTTTGGTAGCTTTCCTTTCTGCAAATATTCTATCAATAGCTTGCACCAATCTTCAATGATATCAAAAAGCACAATCTTTTTTTCTTTTTTTTTCGAGCTTGTGTAGATTACCGAGGTCGATTCTAGACAAAAAATGTCTTCCTTGTACTGTGACATCAATGGAATCCTCCAGGGGCATGCCAATTCTTTTGTGAGTTTTGCTAGAGTGTCAGCATGGGCATTATCTCCCCAAGGAACCCGGTAGAAAGTTACTCTAAGGATCTGTTCCAGTNTATTTTTCATTAAAAATTTTGAAACACTCTGAGCATCACATTTGGGTAAAGCTATTGCTTCTATCCATTTTGTTAAATAGTCTACAACAATCAATATATATATATATATATTCCTAAAAGAAGGAATAAATGGTCCCATAAAATCTAATCCCCAAACATCAAAGATTTCAACTTCTAATGTAAAATTTAGAGGCATTTCATTTCATCTAGAGATATTACCTACTCTTTGACAATGATCACATGTTTTAATATATCTATAAACATCCCTACAAATAGTATGCCAATAGAATCCAGATTGTAAAATCTTATGTGTAGTTTTATCAGTTTTAAAATGTCCTCCAAATTTTGAATCATGACATCTTTGAATAATTAGTTCAATTTCTTCATAAGGCACACATCTTCTAATAATAAAATCCTTACAATTTTTGTATAAGTATGGGTCATTCCAAAAGTAAAATTTGGCATCATATATAAATTTANATTAGTTCAATTTCTTCATAAGGCACACATCTTCTAATAATAAAATCCTTACAATTTTTGTATAAGTATGGGCATTCCAAAAGTAAAATTTGGCATCATATGTAAAAATCTTCTTTTCTTGCATTGTTAATTCAGGTAGTAAAATATTAGTTACAATATAGTTCACAATATGAGCATACCACGGTAAATTCCGTTCATTAATATTATAAAGTTGTTCATCAGGGAAATTTTCTATTATTTTCTTTTAAAAATTAGATAATTCATGTGGTTCCAGTCAAGATAAATGATCGGCTAATTGATTATCAGCTCCTTTCTTATTTACAATCATAACATTAAACTCTAGCAGTAAAAGTATCTATCTGATAATCTTGGTTTGGCGTTCTTATTTTGCATTAAATATTTGATAGTTGAATGGTCTGTATGCACTATACATTTAGTCATNTATGAGCATACCACGGTAAATTCCGTTCATTAATATTATAAAGTTGTTCATCAGGGAAATTTTCTATTATTTCCTTTTAAAAATTAGATAATTCATGTGGTTCCAGTCAAGATAAATGATCGGTTAATTGATTATCAGCTCCTTTCCTATTTACAATCATAACATTAAACTCTAGCAGTAAAAGTATCTATCTGATAATCTTGGTTTGGCGTTCTTGTTTTGCATTAAATATTTGATAGTTGAATGGTCTGTATGCACTATACATTTAGTCACNAATTGAACTCAAAATCACTTCAACCCTGCACCAAAAATGTTAATTACAATCATCTACACAATTTTGATCAATAAATTGGGCTCTATGTCATAGCTAGCCTAACCCAAACCCACTTTAAGCCAAATTGACCTACATGGGCCCTTTTACCAAAAATTGACCCAATCAAGCCAAATTGACCAACCAAAGTCCACCACAGCCAAAATTTAAATCTTATTGACCAGACTAAACCCCATGGAACCACCCAAATGAGCCATGGACCAAGGTATTCCAAAATCAAGGGATTTGATTCCAAATTTGCTTAAATCAAAGATTTCTCTTACCAAAACTAAACACTAACCCATTTAATTTATGTGACAGATTTCCCTAGCTCACCTGACCTCCTAGCCACCTCCCCTGGCCTGGCCGACTGGCCTAGTTGCCGGAAAACACCAAAATGGTGAGCCACCCACAAAAATCAAAACCCAATTCAANAATTGAACTCAAAATCACTTCAACCCTGCACCAAAAATGTTAATTACAATCATCTACACAATTTTGATCAATCAATTTGGCTCAATGTCATAGCTAGCCTAACCCAAACCCACTTTAAGCCAAATTGACCTACATGGGCCCTTTTACCAAAAATTGACCCAATCAAGCCAAATTGACCAACCAAAGTCCACCACAGCCAAAATTTAAATCTTATTGACCAGACTAAACCCCATGGAACCACCCAAATGAGCCATGGACCAAGGTATTCCAAAATCAAGGGATTTGATTCCAAATTTGCTTAAACCAAAGATTTCTCTTACCAAAACTAAACACCAACCCATTTAATTTATGTGACAGATTCCCCTAGCTCACCTGACCTCCTAGCCACCTCCCCTAGTCTGGCCGACTGGCCTAGTTGCCGGAAAACACCAAAACGGTGAGCCACCCACAAAAATCAAAACCCAATTCAGAGGCCACCTCATCTAATTTTAAGTTTAGAGCCTCTCTGCCTTGCTCATAGGTAGCACTTTGCACCCTTCAATTGACCCACAGAGCCACCATTGGCCACTTTTATAAAAGCTCACATCCATGTCCAAGGGGAGGTGTGTTGAAAATTTCTTAATGATACCCTCTGAAATTACCACTGAGCTTCCCTGAGACCTCCACAGTGCAACCTAACAACCATATTGCCCTAAATCCCCTNCACATCCATGTCCAAGGGGAGGTGTGTTGAAAATTTCTTAATGATACCCTCTGAAATTACCACTGAGCTTCCTTCAGACCTCCACAGTGCAACCTAATAACCATATTGCCCTAAATCCCCTTACCGGAGTTCATTTTTTGAGCTCAAAACCTTGTCGGAGATAGGACAGAGCTCTCCACACTTCTACACTGCACCAAAATCAAATTAAACTCACCCACACCATCGNATCCCCTTACCGGAGTTCATTTTTTGAGCTCAAAACCTTGTCGGAGATAGGACAGAGCTCTCCACACTTCTATACTGCACCAAAATCAAATTAAACTCACCCACACCATCACCACAGTGAAAGAAGAAGATGCTCAATAAAATCCCCCTCATACAGAGCCCCTAGCGTAGCTCTAAACCGACACCTAAAATTGATTTTGGTCAAATTCATACTTTAACCCTTCACCATAGCAAGAGGTTCAATCCCCAGCCTCCTTGGACCTCCACGAACAAGTTGAGCACCTGTGATTGAAGCTTCCCTTCTTAGAGCAAAGGTATTGAACTCCCCCAATTACCAAGCTTGTTTTAATCCTCCATTTTATTAGAGCTAATTTAATGGCATGATTACAGTATGGATGTGTTTGTCACACCTAAACGAGGATTTAGAAACAAACTGCACTTAATTTTGTTAAGAAATGAGTGAGATCTTAAGCTTTGAAAATGGATGGTTCTCGTGCTAAGGCATTGAGGACGATGACGGGGAGCCGTCCGATCATGCATTTTTCTCATCAATGGAAGAGATCTAGTAGGATAGCACCTTCTTACATGAAACGCGGGTCAAGTCAGTCCTGAGGTGGATGGCGGTGTCAAACCAGAGGATGCCGCGTGAAGCTTTGGAGAGGCCTATGATGAGGTGGTGTTGTGCATTTAAGTAGATAAATATGTAATTAAATAAATTAGAAAATGATCCCTAACTTCAAAAATTCATATCTTGGTGTAAAAAAATCACAAAACTAAAATAAAAATACCCTCTTGCTCAGTGAACAAAGGAGAACAATGTGGAAATGGTTTGAAATTTATTTGATGTATATTTTATTTTTAATTAATTAAACACTATTGAGAGTCTTTTAATTCTCCATGCATATAGACATTTCATCATGACTTGAAATTTTGGTATGTTGTTGCCTCAGTCTTAGGGAACAACCTTTGGTTTCTCCAAAGTCAGAGGATATCTCTACACAGTGATCCAAATTTTCCAAGTTTATGTCAATTAGTTGTATAAATTAATCATAATAATTAGCATGTTGCCTAGAAAATTCCAAGAAATTTTTGGAATGTTTACCATGACCAGAGAACCCTTTGAAAAATATTTCATGGGTTAAGTCATTGAGAATGCACTTAATTTCCACCAACCCGAAAACATAAAAAAAATTAATTTTGGGAAGTACAAACATCTAAGTGATTTAATTTTTAATCTCTACTATGATTTAAAGTTCAGAGAACTCCCCATATAAAATTTCAAAACATTTGAAGCTCATTTGATAACTCAAATTAATTTTCTATGCTAAATGTCATTTTTAACACTAAAATGATTTTTAATAATTAAAATATAGCTCAAAAAATTATAAAAATTGGTTTTTGGAGTTCTTTGTGATCAAAGAAATTTCNATTTTTGTGATTTTTCTACACCAAGATATGAATTTTTGAAGTTAGGGACCATTTTCTGAATTAATTAAATTCTTATCTACCTATTTAAACGCGTGGCGCCACCTCAACCTACGGCGGCTCCAAAGGTCCAAACGGCGGGCTCCCATTCAACGCTGTCGTTCACCTCAGCGCTGAATCGACCCGCTTTTTATGTTCTGAAGCGCTGTCCGACTTTATCTCGACCGTCCATCTGATACACACGCAATCGAACGACTCCCCGTCATCGTCCCCGATAGCCTTGCCCGAGGACCGTCCATCTTCTAGCCTTAAGATCTCTCGCATTTCTTATCCAAATTAAATGATTTTTTTGTAAAATGCTCGTCTAGACTAGAGGAACATATCTATACAGTTATGATAAATAATTAAAAAATCACAAAAATAATAAAATTCAGGAAAATGTCCCAAATTGTTTCCTAAGAACTTNTAAAAATAAAATGGTAATTAAAATAAAAACTTTATTTTTAGCTTATTTTTAATATTTAAATAATTAAAAAATCACAAAAATAATAAAATTCAGGGAAATGTCGCAAATTGTTTCCTAAGGAATAATTAGAATATTTTTCTAATTTTCTAAGTGATGATGTTGAATTTTGAAGCTTAAAATAATTTTTAAAGGCTAAAAATGGATTTTCACTAAAAAAACTCTAACAATTCAAAGAAAAATCAAGAAAATGTGAAATTTATTTCTCTAGTTTCCTTGACCTTAGAAATATGTAATAAAAATATAAAACTTAATTTTCCACATTCAAAATATTTTGTAATTAAAAATACTCCAGAGCTTAAGATAATTCTTAAAATTCAAATATAATTCAATAAATCATGGAATTTGGCCCCAAAGCTTGTTTGGTCCAAATCCACCTTTGGTAAAAATTTCAAGGAATTAGGCTTTTCCTTGGTCAAGTTATGAAACTTTCTTTGAAAAATCCTATGTTTACATTAAAATAAACATGTAAATTAAATTAAATTTTGAAAAATCACATTTTCTCATCTGATGTCTTAATTGACCCATGGGTGAGGTGAGATAGAAATTCTGAAGTCATTTGGATTGAATCATGCTTAATCAAACCAATAGGGTCCCACCAAGATATGACCTTAGTTCAGGTCACTAATACCTTACTTTTTCCGCTTTACATAAAATGCTCTAACATGCATTTTGAGTTTCAGGTGGTGGAACGAGAAGACTCGTCAGGTACGCTTTTATAGTTTACAGCATGATCTTTTCTTAAACTTTCCACATTGTACCNTAAATTTTGAAAAATCACATTTTCTCATCTGATGTCTTAATTGACCCATGGGTGAGGTGAGATAGAAATTCTAAAGTCATTTGGATTGAATCATGCTTAATCAAACCAATAGGGTCCCACCAAGATATGACCTTGGTTCAGGTCACTAATACCTTACTTTTTTCGCTTTACATAGACCCTCAATACACAACATAGAGTTAGGAAGGTTTCCAAAACTTTACATTTCCAGCTCTATATACATAAATGCTCTAACATGCATTTTGAGTTTCAGGTGGTGGAACAAGAAGACTCGCCAGGTACACTTTTATAGTTTACAGCATGGTCTTTTCTTAAACTTTCCACATTGTACTTGCATGTATGAACAAAACACAAACTTGCATGCTAAATGTCACCCTGCATGAAAACTAAAACTGGCAGGATAGCAACAAAACCAAAACCAAAACCAAAACTAAAACTAAAATTAATTAAGATAAAAATCACCTCCACAACATTCAAAATATAAGACAACTCAAAATAATCACAAACATCACACTGTCGGCACTATTTTTGGTGTGGGGTTTGCCCGTAGGAAGCTGTCGGCCATCGGAGTTGAAATCCCACTGCCCGCTTCGGAAGGACGTTTAAAAATTTAGTTTTGAAAAGATGAAGTCAAACTGACCCCATAATTTTTATAGTTTAAATGAAAGAGCNAACTTGCATGCTAAATGTCACCCTGCATGAAAACTAAAACTGGCAGGATAGCAACAAAACCAAAACCAAAACTAAAACTAAAATTAATTAAGATAAAAATCACCTCCACAATATTCAAAATATAAGACAACTCAAAATAATCACAAACATCACACAAAACAACAACTACAACTAAATTAAGACGTCTCTATCAGATGATCGTGAATCTCTCAGAGAAGGTAACCTACAGTTGCTATCGAGGGTTCTTACGATCTAAATGAAAGTATGGAACACATTAAGATGAGTTTAGTAAATTCATTTGAACTAAGTGAATCCAATAAAAAATAGTGGTGTCAAAACAAGAGAACCGTGGGATCCTAACCGGAGTCGCTCTAATCAACTTTAACATGCCACATAAATTTTTAAGAAACTATAACCACAGGGCCACCTAATTTGACATCATAACTGGATACCCTAAAAAGTTTAAACTCGTCATAGCAAGGAGCTTGGAGCTAACATGGTGGGTAGCACGACAATCTTCAACAGCAAAACCTATCTTCCCCAGCAAAACCAATTTCCTTCCTTAGATATAAATAACCAACCATAAGTCTTCGAGGTAGTTTGCTTATGCAACATAAATCCTCACCTCATCTTTAGGCCTTTATATAGCTCTACTGTACAATATAAGCCCTAACTCATCTTAGGATTCTGAGGTTGTCATTCGTTAGGACCTAAATCCTCACATCTTCTAGGCTATTTGTGTGATCGTTTCACACAAATGTGAGTCCTAACGAATAAAATTTGCAGGGTGAAACACCTAAATATTTCTCTTCAAAATTGAAACCAAACATTAGGATAGCTTGAGAAGTCACCGAGGTTCTCCTCCAGATCTATGGCATCCCGTAGTTCTTCCTCCTTTGGACTCTATAATAAATGTTCTAAATTTGAACCATTCCCATTTCACACCTCTTCGTTGATCTCATTGAAAAGTTCTATTCATTTCAAATCCTTGAAGATAATATTTCCTAATTTTTATCAAGAGTTTTCTTAGATGACTTCGGTCATTTAAGATGTAATTAACTATGAGGCTTGCCCTTATAGGAAGCTCGTCCGAACCCAGCTTAATATAAATCCTACTTAATTCTTCATATTAAATAGGGGAAATTATCGGCAAATAAAATGATTTTGCAAACCAAACAAACATCATAAATTTCTTAGTTTATTTGATCAAGCCTCATCCTCAATTCTTGTTTTTATCCTTCGGGATAGATACAAGGTTTGAGATATAGTGCTCTTTCATTTAAACTATGAAAAATATAGAGNAAGTCCTATAGCTAGACCTAGGCTACTAAAGAAATTTCTAGACCTCAACCAAAAGTGAGGTCAACAGTGCATGTACATGTTTGTCTGCATAATCGATCATCTATTTGTGTTGCATTCCTTTGGGTTATTGTCTTAACGACATACCCTCTTTTCAGGCCGCTGCCGTCACGACATGCTCATCTTTGGGTCATTGCCTTACCAGTATACCCTCTTTTCGGGCCTCTGCCGATACGGTATACCTATTTGGTCACTACCTTACCGACATACCCTCATTTCGAGCCACTGCCGTCACGACATGCCCACATTTGGGTCACTGCCTTGCCGTCTTACCGGGCCCCTACCGCTACGGTATGCCCATTTCTACGAGTCATCGCTTTCACGACATACTCTTTATCACTATTTATATGTTTTAATTTTTTTGCATTTGCATTTGCATGTTTTCATGGATAGCGAGCTAGGCTCGTTAGGAGAGTGACCCCGTGTTGGTCGCGATGCCTTAACGAGCATTGCTTGCTGAGTTGATTTTGGTGAGCAATGCGAGTTAAGTCATCGGGATTGACACATGTATGGTTGTGTTAAATATCTAATAGATCTAACTCGTGTCACCGCTCTTTGTGACACCCTTTAGATCCTTCAGATCTTTAGGATGGGGCCGGCATAACGACCTTGCAAAGTCATACTATACCCAAACTTACCCCTCACTTAGATACCATGTTAATACAATTTTCATTAGATGATGTGCTAGGCTAGGATTTAGGGTGCTAGGTAGTCTTTTTGATGCTTGGCTATTGTTCTTTGTTGGATGGTTGCCCTAGCTAAGTGTCTTACTTTTGCATTGTGCTTATGGTGTGACTGCATATTGCATATGTGTGGTAGTGTTAGGGCATTTTTCTGCAGGGAGCCATGCCTATATATGCACACACACATGTACCGCTATGGAGGGAGCAAATAATGATTTTTGATCCTTTTGCTTGCAGGTGCTATTAACTCCCTCAGTTTTAAGACATAACTCATGATACATTATTTGCATATGAGCTTTCCCGCTGACACTTGTTTTCATGCAAGATTGATTTTTTTTCTTTTTCCTATGTACTTTTAGAGTATAGGAGAGTCCTGTAGCAGAAATAAGATAAGGGCACGGGTTCTGAGACATTAGTGCAGGAACCATGTGGAGGGGACCAGGAGTAGATGCTCGTACCTCATATCTTAATTCTGAATTTTATATTGATGTATAGAATTAGGACCAGATATATATATGCGGAGTCCGACCACCTTTTTCTTTTCTTGGATATATTGTCGACCCAGCGACACCGACCTATTTATTGTTTTGTGTCTTTTACATCGTGTTGCATGCATGCACTTGTATGTATTTTCTTTGTTTCTTTCTGTGGTTTATCTGAGATTTTACGATGGAACATAGGCTCTTTAGGACTTAAAATCCTAATTTTTTTACAAAATCCTGAATAAAATATTCAAGATAATTAAAATTTGGGATTAAAATATTTATGATTTTAAAAATTGCAACATTTACTTTCCTGCATATATTAATATAGCCTCCACAATACTCAGGACCGCTCTAGATAACTGCATTCATATTTGCATGTCCCGAGGAGTCCCCGTACTTCTCCAACCTAACTGGTCCAACATACCTTCTTATAGGTGGTTGTCAGTGCGCCCAGGGTGTTAGAAGGCTCACCGACCCAGACGAGATATAAGTCCTTTTGTTTGGAGCATTTTCAGGTTCGTAGCTGAACCTCCACTTTCACTTCTTTCCTGAGGCATCCTTGCCACCTCGACAAGTACAAATCCCATCTCTTGGATCTCCAGCTTTTAGTCATAGGATAGAATTTCCTTCCTTTGACCTTAGGACTACCGATGTTTCCGTGGATAATGCAATTCATAGATTGTTGATTGGGAACCTCAGGACATGTTGGGTCGACTACCTTCACGACCAGGTAGACTTAGGGTCCTAGTAGCTGTGGATGACGGGTCCGTGGTACCCTGACCCAGTTATCTCTACCTTTTAGGATCACTCTACCTTCCTTTTTGTTGAGCCATATCGCTCCTTGACTTCGTTGATATCACCTTGAAGCCCCGATACTGATGAGCTACCACCCATTTGGGATACGAAGATTTGTCCTCTACCTTTATGGCACGGACGTGCTTTGACGTGTTGGGATATCCCTGTTAAGATGATTTAGGTTATTTCGTGGGCCCCGTGTGCCGATGAGCCGCTACTCATTTAGGATGTGAGAGACTCACTCTCTGCCCGATGACTTAGCGTGAGCTTTAAAGCATCGGGACAGTTTCCACACAGAATAACCTTCCTTTGATTACCTATACCCCAGGTTTATGATAATATAAGCAAAACTCCTTTTATCAAGAGTATTATTGGGTATCCCCCAAGATGTAATTAACCAGTAGGAACACGTTCCTTTGGGAGTGCTTTTGACCCCATAATAGGTACATACACCTGACTTTCTGGTTATGAGTAGTCTACGTAGATACTTCTTTCGCGGATATTGGTTTAAGGTGTCTCCGTCTGATCTTGTTTGGGAGAACATTATTGACCTATCATTGTAAGGTTTATCACAAGTAGACTCTCCACGTTTTACTTTTTCTTTTGTTTGTTATTTTGTCCTATGTCCCTTTTTATTCGGTTCCCCTCCTCTTCGAATCACTGATTTGATTCAGGAGGGATATTTATTTGAATGGGGGAAGTATATGATGATCGACAAGCTGACGAATCCTTTTAAAATAAAAAAAGAGAAAAATGAACAGAAATACATTGAGGGTGTTTTTAATTGTAAAGCAGCATAGAATCTAGGCAGAGATCAATGGTTTTGCCGACTTATCAACCAGACAGGTCACTCTCATTATCTGCTGCTTCCTCATTGAAAAGCCAACCTTTTTCATTTAAGCCCTCTTTGTAGGGTGGTCTAAAGTGAGTGTGATGACCTCAACTCATTTCTCTGCTCAAGGAGCTTTGCCTCAGCCACAAAAAGCTTCCCGGATCACTCTTGAAGGAAGACTTCACACCTTTGTTTCATAACCTGGAAAATCATTTTCCTGGAATCCTGCTAAACTTGGTTGGATTGGAAGGGCGGATGTTCTCCTTGATCCCTAACGACAAAGAAGAGGGGAAACTTGACCAAAGAAAAAAAAATAAGATACTAATTTTTTTAGTTCATCCACATTTATAAGGGCATTCACATGGAATTTTAGGAGTATTCAACTATTACACATTAAATAATTATGAATATCAACAACTTTTAAAAATTAAGATTCTTCTACTATTATCGCAGATGTGGCTCTAAACAAGCAAAAGAATCAAGAAACTTAAATATGTACATAAAAAATGTGTCAACACAAATCTCAAGGAAATTCAACAATCAACAGAGAAGATGATATGACGATTTGAGATCCACCAAGGGAGGCTCGAAAGTTTGCATTTACCCTCCCGACTCCTATTGGCCCAAAGAAATATAACTCAATGGCAGACAAAAATCAACTTTCCTCTCAAAGAGCCACCAACACTAAACTTGTTCAAGCAAATCCATCAGGATTCTTCAATCAGGTCGAGAGGATGCTAGGAGCTACCCAAATCTAGCTAGAAGGCCTACACCTTACGATGAACCCTTCAACAATAATTGCCTGGATCAAGTCCCGATCGGACTTCATCTCAAACTCCCGACACGTAGTCGCCTGGATAATGACTCAGTCAGACGCCATCTCAGTCTACCGACACATAACCGCTCGAATTATGACACGGCCGGACACCATTTTAGGCTCCAGGCCATACAACTATGTATTGACCAAAATACCCCCTTACTGTACCTATTTTGTTAGGGGTATAGATGTAATCTCACAACCCCCATTCATATAAATAAAAGCTCATTTCATGAATAAATGTTACTTGATTTTATTTGCTCTCTATTCCTTACTATGCTGTCTCTGCTCTTTTGCTCTTTTTTGCTCTCTATTCCTCAGTTGTGTCTCTAATAACATTTTAAATTATGGATGAAATGACTTTAAATATTTGTATTTTGTATATTATGTTACACTTTGAGGAAGGTTTTTGCGTTGTTTTGCAAATTAGAGCAAAATGGGTGATTGAACGAGACTCGAAACATCAAATCGAAGCAAAGTTATGATTTGGTGCCTAGATGCCAAACCAGTGTAGCCTAGGCGTCACTCCTAGTCCGAATGGTGTAATTACCCAAGAGCATGGAATGTTGGTGCTAGTTAAGTTTTGCTTAGGCACCGAGCTAACATGGTCTAGGCGTCAGGTCAGCGGTACTTAGGGGCCCAAACAAGCCAAAATTTGTCTAAAATCTTGAGAGTGAAAAGTAGCTGCCGCCAAAGCAATGCCTAGGTACTGCGAAATTGTCGCCTAGGCACCGAATAATACATCTTGAAGGCTAAGTTAGCGGCACTTAGGTGCCAACCATTGGGATCCTAGGCACCAAAATTTGATGATGGACAATTTTAAGCAATTCAAACTTTGGTGCGCTAGAAGAAGTATAAAAAGAATGACAACGAAAACCAATGGATTTTTCTTGAATTTTTCTACCATTCATAAGGGAGAAACTTGAAGGGAAAAGGCAGGAGAAGACCAATAACAAAATGAGAAGTGAGATTTGAGAGAGCTTGAGAGACAACTTGTTGTAATTTCACCTGCTCTCAATTGTGAAGAAGAGAAAAGTTTTCTAGAGTTTACTTTGTAGATTGTAATAGTCTACTTTCAAAAATTTTGAATTTTAAATTTTTTCAATCAAATTAGTTTTTTGGTTTGTTCAAGTATGAGCAGTTAACAATTCTCTATTTTCTCCTTGAGGTGGGAAAGTAAGACTTATTAGTGTGAAAGTTTTGTTTAGCTTTAAGCATAAATGTTTAAGGTGATGCTTAACTTTCCAGTCTTCCTTTACATTTCATTTTGGTCATATGATTTATTAAAACTTGTTGTGAATTATGAGTTTAGGAAGAAATCATAATAGAATCAACTAAGTTAATCACATTAGCATAAGGGATTAGGGATATATTTTTTAGGGTAATGCAAAATTATGGCAAAAATGTTGTGATTAAGATAGTAATAAGATTTATGGAAGTAAACGTATTTACTAGCCAAACTTTCTTATACTACCTAAAGGGGGTAAAGAGGGGGCGGCCTTAGGGTTGAGACTCTAGAGGTAGCAGAGAGATGAGAGAGACCACACGAGAGAGGCAGAGAAGTGAAAGAGGCAAAGACGCTAAGGAGACAGAGGGAGACACGAAGGAACTATGACAGAATGTGAGGGTAGGAAGGGGAAAAATAATGAACCAAATGCGGGCTGCGGGGTCATACTCCGGGGCCCGTATTTACCGATGCGGCATAAAAAACATTGGTTTCGACAATTTCAAAACTCGCCAGAGTTAAATAGCCGCATCAAACAGGGCCTTCATCCACACTAAGTTTGTAGTTCCAACATGATTGCAACCATCAAAGCTTAATCATAATTGGCCACAATCTCAAAGACATCCACATGGATTTGATCAAAACACCTATAAGGAGAAATGATCCAAAATGATTGAAATAAACTGATAAAGAGATAACCCTAAGCAGATTTTTTCCCATCGTGGGATGAGCTATATCCCACTAATTTCTGAAAAAGTAGCTGACAGCAGCCTCTTCACATGTCTCTCTTATCCTAGAACTGGATATTTGAAATGTTATATATATATATATATATATATATATATATATATATATATA
>JXCR01134224.1:119241-131868 GCA_002079205.1 Phalaenopsis hybrid cultivar | reverse complement strand
TCAAAAAAATTGGATATTTAATAATGAAGTATATATGGTTTTATTTATATATTAATCTGAAATGAAATATGTAATCCTAAAAGGAGATGCAGGCAGGCATGAGTCGGTGATTTTGGGTTCAAACCATATATAACAATTTCACATATTTTAACGATTCTGACAGAATCTGAGCTCATAATTTTTAATTTTTAATTTTTTTTTTATAATTGTGCACATGAGCTCGACCAGAAAGCCAGCAAGGCTGCACGATGATCCCAGAAGGTGAACACATTATTTTGTTTAAAACTGTCAAGAAAGCTACGAAACTTTTGGGCGCATATATTATTATAATAATATAAAAGATATATATATTATTGAATCATAAATTGTGATGTGAATCACGCCCAAGAAATAGAGTGTTGATGCTTCTACTACTTTCGTGTGACCAATTGGATCCCCTAGAAATTCATGTAGTTACATTAATGATGTATGTAGAGGGAAGGACTGAGAAAGGGAGGTAAAGGGGAGAGAAAGAGGGAGAGAGATATCTCAAATTTGATTTATAAATTTATCCCCTCAGATTCTCGAGAAAATATTATCTACAGCATCGTAGTGTCTGGATGACGGCATAGATCGCACCACACACCATTCTGCAAGCCGTGTTGTGTGATCCACGATCATCCCGACATCCTGTGGTCCGGACATAATATTAATTGCTCCATGATTGTGAGGGGTCGGAGTGTGTTCACGAGTACACTGCTCTATATATTAACTATAACTCTTAACAGAGTACAGAGAAAGTTTAAAAGACGCAAGTTTTAGAGAGCATCCTTGCAAAGCATTAATAAACAATCAAATTATTTTAGCCAAAACTTGGGCAGAGAGCAATTATGAGATGCATGGTAGGAAGAATCATCCGGCTGAATAATCAAATGATTATTGTGATAGTTAACAAGATCTTTAATGTGGATCATTGTTCCAAATGCAAAGTTGGCATGATTCAACCCTGTTGGCAAAGTTTGACTGTTCAATATCATCCTAAACCGAAATGATAAAAGAGAAGAAAATAATAATAATAATAATAAAATTAGTGCATGCCATTAAAGTTTAATTGTGTTAACTTAGCATTAATCATGCATTTGTACTGCATTATGCTGCCAAATTAGTCAAGCTTTATGGCCCCTTTAATATAATATTAATTTAAGAATATGTAATTGCAGGCTTTAATTATGAGATTCTTCCAACTAATAATCAAATAGATTAATTATAAAATTTTAACTGACTTAAATAAAGTACATGCACATGATTAGTGATATTTTCAAAGACCATCATAGCTATATTGGCAGCAGCCCATATAATTATTTTATTAAAGTCTATTTTCATATGTTTTCTTATGTAGTTATATATCTCGCGCTAAAACTTTCATATTCATGCACATAACATTCAAATCTTTTGTATCACATAAATATATCTTTCATGTATAAATTTAAAACACCAAAATGTCATATATGTAAATATGAAAGTTTTTAAGTGCTAGATATGTAAACCCCAAAGAATTGTGGGTTGGTATATACATTTATCAAGAAGTATATTATATGGGGCCCATCATGAGACTTCTGTCTTCCTTACTAACTAACCTCTCATTTTTCCACACGTGCCTCTCACGTGAGGGCAGTGGCACGCGAAAGTAATCAAATGCCAATTGATTGTTAGGATCAAAAAATTAAATAAAACATAATTAATTAACAATATTGCTTGGACAAATTAGCTTCTCAGAACCTCTCTAATATTGTTGATTTAAGATCCTTTTGAAATCATCAGGTCATCAATACATTTTGTGCCCTCACAATGTCAACCAATTCCTAGATTTGTTATATATATATATATATATATATATATATGACACATTGATGGAGTAGCTTCTCTGAAGGTCGTAAATCCCCTCAGATCACGGGTTCAAATCTCTTTATTTGTAGGGTATGATATTCAAATAATTTGCACAAATTGTTGCCCCCAAATCTAGTGAGGGTTGAACCCATTAGAGTGAGTTGGGGATCTCATGCCCCAGCCCCTTCTTAAATATATATTCATTATTTTTTAATTAATGAATAGTTAATGTTATAAATAAATTAATTGATGTCAGGATTGTTAATTAAGAGTTAGGTCTATGATTAGTTTATAATTAAAAAGAGTACGATTGTTGTTGGAAAGTGAGCTCATGAATTATGACAAAGATTACATGATTGCGATTGGAATTTGGGATTTAATAGATGGAGAGAGAAAGCAGGCACGAGTATGCGTCAGAGATTCGAGGAATTTATGAACTTCGGAATAAAATGATATGTGGTTATCATTAAGCATCACATAATATTAATTAAATTTGTGGCTGATTTGATCATTAGGTTAAAGTAAAAAGGATTTGAAGATTCTTAGTCATTTTAAATATATGTGATGCTTGATAGAAAATTCGCGGTTGAACAACAATAGATTATTATCTTAAGTGTTGCATGAAGATTTAACACATTTAGATAGAAGAAAATAACCAGTAGAGTCACCGGAAATTTTCACGTGGAAAATCCAGAAAGGGAAAAAATCACGGGGACTGAACCAGTTATAAAAATCTACTATATGATTACAGAGATCTCTTGTCTCACAGGCGAGAAAGTTTTATAAAATCTTTCGAGTTACAACGTCGACGTGAGGATGAACTTGTTGCAAGGAGCGGTTGGCGACCGATAATAATTAGTGGCGGCTGATAGGTGATGGTCGATGACAGTCGGTAGCTGTCAACGGTGGTCGACAAAAATAGGAGCGATGCAAGACTTAAGTTCCTTCTCAAAACTTTAAGCTGTTCCTCAAACCTCAAACTACCCTCCCTTCTCATAAGAGTGATGAGAATCTACTTTGATCGGATGGGTCAGAGAACTTCTTTCGATCGACAGTGTTTGATGAACATTTGAATGTCTTAATCAAGTTGAAAGTGAGCGATCATGAGCTCGTTAGATTCTTCTTATCGAGACACTTGATTTGAACAGATTCGGCATCTGTTTGACATTCCATACGTGTGCATAAATCTTCCAAAAGTAGTGTGATGATTTCATTGAAGCTCAATTTGGTTCATATTAGATTAATATTGATATCATTGAGTTCGTTGATTTTAAGTTTGCTAAAATCATAGCTCTATATGCTTCTTAATTGAAATTTAAATGTTTTTTTGCTCAAAAGCTTGACTCGAGATTATTCAGATCATGCTTGAGATTCATATCGAAATATGAGGAATTATTGGAATCGTATCAACATGCCTTCAGTTAAAAATTTTCTTCTGATTAATTGTTAAATAGTAATATAAAATGTACGAGGCTAAATGGCATTGTATTTTATTTTACAAAGTTTAAAGAGCAACTTTTACTTCATTTCGTAAATAATTATATGTTAAGCAGATTATTCTTCACACCGTAACATGCCCAGGTTCCAATGCAAGGGAGCTCTGACATCTTCACATAAAATTTTAAATGCCACACAATTCTTATGCATTCATAATTACATTCATACACTCAAATCCTCAACATTAAATCAAACATAACAATATCACTATCTTTTTTAAAAATGAAATATACCAAATATTTATATGTATAAATACATAAGAATTGTGTATGTATGTAAATGCCCAAAATTTTCCTAATTAGCATTTTCTACCAAGATTACTTTTCATTCACTCAAATTAACTATCATATTTAAATTTATGGCAGCATGGACATAGATCTGTATCAAACTAACACCAAAGATCACTCCTCTGACACTATTATAAATAAGGATAAAGCTTAGTCCAAATAAAATAGTAGATCAAAAGATGTTGCCCAACCAAATAATTAAGAGAAATATATCAAAAGTTGGCTCAACGAATGAATAACAAAGAACAGTACAAACGCATCTAAAACCCTCTTAAACTTGCTTTCCTGCAGATGTAAGCACAAGACTATACCTGCAATGAAGGTATGGTGAAAGCAGAATGAATTCATTTTGTTGACACTGCATATTTATAATTTACTGAATATTTTCCATAGAAGATGCTACAGCCCTTTCAAACTTAATCTCAATGTGTGATACATATTAGTGGGAAAATTTACAAGATTTTTGGTTGGGGAAGCAATAAGAAGAAACATTAAAATTCATTGTAAGACATTTCTCACCATTGAATTCATGGAAAGCATTTCATTCTCTGTAAGAAAAAAATAATGGGGAAAGCAAAGGGTTAGGTTTCAAAATTGGAATTCAAAAGTCTATCATCATCATCATTATTATTATTATTATTATTATTATTATTATTCCATAACGAATAAATNTGTAAGACATTTCTCACCATTGAATTCATGGAAAGCATTTCATTCTCTGTAAGAAAAAAATAATGGGGAAAGTAAAGGGTTAGGTTTCAAAATTGGAATTCAAAAGTCTATTATTATTATTATTATCTTTGTATTTCACCTACCTGTCTCTCTATTTCGATTGCCGATTCAGAAAGTCTTCTCTTCAGAACCTTTTTCTCCCATTCACAGCTCTCCTTCTTCTCATCTTTACATAAGAGACAAGACGAAGCAAGTCAAGTTTATTTGTTTGGAATCAAACACCAAATAAAATTAGTCACCACAATAAGAGGCAAGTTACTGGAAGCATCTTCCTCATTTGTCTAAAAATGTATATACACAGTTCATAACAACGTCAACAAAGCATATGTGAAGCATAGTAGCAGGGAAGGCAAAGGTTATTATTGAGTTATCATATTCTGCAGCCAGAATGACTCGAAGAAATTGGAAAAAAAAAAAAATACAGGCACACATGTATAATATATAAATGCTGTAAACATATTGATATAAATATAAATAAAGCTTACAACATATCAAAATATTTATACATTTCATAAGATGATATAATACCACACTTTTATATATTGTAAGAATACATCTAATTTTTAATTGAATAGATTGATAATTATTGATCAAAATGTACATGATTCTAAAATGAATGCCACAAACAAAGCCAAAATTGTCCTGTGAAAATTGTCCGCTTCCCCCAACCTCACTTTTGCTTTTTCTAAACATGATTTGGATCAGTGAAGTGTCAAAATAGACGCTGACTATTTACATGGGGTCATTTTAGTCCCACAGTCGAATAAAGTGTCAAATTAGTCGCTTGAATCGGAGCTTTAGCCCATATTAAAAGTATCTGGGGACTGAATTGAAACTTTTATAGACTATGGGAGTAACATGACCCCATACAAAGAGTTGATGGAATATTCATGACACTTTTCTCATAACTGGATAGATCAAACTAAATAGATAAGAGGGCAATGTCAAAAATGGGAGAAGGGCTAGATTAATTTACTTGAGAAAAGATGTCAACCATGAACAACAACTACTCCATAATAAGCTCGGCTGACAGCCATATTAGCATGCTCTACTAGAAATTAACTGGGGATGCTTCTGCATCAGTTTTCTAGTAAAAAAATTAGCTTAACTATAAATAGAGAGTTTAGGATTACATGTCTGATATTTCGGCACTGCAAAGTTCACAGAATTGAGTTAAGGAAAGAAACCACAAGATTAAATAGAAAGAAGCAAGTATCAAGTAAACAGAAGCTTCAATTGTTTTCATGACAAACATTATAAAAAATGGAAGAAATTCTCATCTATAACAGCACAATTCAGTTTAATTAAAGTCCAGTGTTCCTACCATAGAAGTATGTCGACAAAATAGTGATGCGTTCTGTAGGCTGAAATCAGAAAAGGAATCAGATTTAGAATACAACTGAATGAAAAAGTATTTAAACTAATAATTGCAAAACTAGAAGCTAAATAGATTTTTTTCTCAAAATAAGAAGCTAAATACATACCTTACCGCATATTTCTTTTCTAAGAAAAACAAATATTGAATATTTGCGAGAGAAAATAAAAATAATTGAAAATAAAATCCTAAATGAGAAGGGAGACATCTAAGAATATGAGGGAAAGTTATAAGCGCTTATATACTGGGAAGTTAACAAAGAAAATGAAGTAGATATAGCATATATAGATGAAACGTAATTTTAGGCGAATAACATGGGATGAATCGTTGAGAATACATTATGGTTTTATTTAAATATATGAATGAACCACCACAAAGCATATTCTAAGATGGTGGTGATAATTAAAAGTGCTTAATTTAATGCGAATATTTGTTAAGTGAGAATTTATGAAGGCCATTAAATTAGAGATTGAAGGGTCAGAAAGAGAGTCCCTGGTTCATTTGAAAATAAAATGAGGAATTTAAGAGGTAAATAAATAATTGATAAGTAATATTCAAAGGTTTAGAATTCATTTGAGGCAATTTTCTCACTATTTTACTTTCAAACCGCTACCACACATTCATTAGACTGCAGTTTTCTGGTTGCTTTTAAAATTAAAACTAAGAATGATCATAAGAAAGCTACAAACCTTCTGAAAAGATTAATAAATAAATTAAAAAACTGTAATTATGATAATTTATAATGTGAGTGTGTGTGATTATAACCATTAATTTACGATTACAGTAGGAATTGACAAAAAAATATTTATTTTATTTGCTATAAAAATGTTTACAAAAGATATTCAAAGTGGGGTATCATAATCTATTTTATTTGTACATGCATTATTATACTCAATGTAACACTAATGCATACATAATTGAAAATTAGAGAAATAACGATATAATTGCAATTTACATAAATTGTAGAATGAGGCTGGGTATATGATAAGCAATTTACATAAATATATAATTTATAATTGCCAGTCAATATTTCTAAACGACTAAGTAATACATATAAGTAATATGTATAAATATCATATATGGGGATGCAACTTCTATAGTTACAATGGTTAATATAGAGAGATACAATAAGAGAACAATGTGGAGAGGTTGAGTTAAATTTTATAAAATTGCAATTAGTTCAACTACGTTAGATAGATATGAGACAAATTAGAAATAAAAAGAACAGGACAAAAGGGAGCATGGATAGAACTCCATGCAAAAGGATTCCAGTAAAATGGATTTAACACCTTTAAATGAAATCATTTCATCCAAAAGAAGAATGAGAATGTCTAAAGCCAAAAATAATTGAGAGAAGTCTGATACCGATGTTGACTACCATAAACTGACAAAAGCCGAAAAGAAAAAGAGGATTAATTAAATTTTCTTGTGAAGGATATAAGGAGATAATATTATAAATAACAATGGCAATAAAAAATTACAAATAAAACTTAAACCAACATACCATCACGAAAATACCTTCCCGACGAGTGGGAACTTCCTCTAACCTTTTTAAAGTATCCTCACCCTTTGTTACCCTTCCAAATATGGCATACTGTGTTCCGTGGAATGTGAAAGAGACGTCATCTAATATTAAGACTTTCAATTATAAACGATTTCCATACATGATATGCAGTAGTACCTCTCCATCAAGATGAGGAGCATCTCCCAAAAGAATTGAGAAGGAAGAAGATGCACTGTCCGGGTCTGAGTACCTACATCAATATAAGGCCAAAGATGAAGAAAAAAAATAGTTTCCCCACGGACATTGAGTCTAAACTTAAAAAATCACACACATAATTTTGATATAATCAATAGCGAGTATCATTAAATAAGAGCACTGAAAGAGAAAATTGTTGATATAATTTTAAATTGCCGTTAAAAATACAAAGATGTCCTGTTATTGTGCTCAAATGAAAAGATTATTATGATGAAAACTATCCAAGAACATAGTTATGGGATTCCAAAAAAGCTAAGAAGTGTTTTCATTATGAAACTAAATGATTTAGAGTTTGTACAGTAAATAATAGCATTATTATATTTAACTCTCGTTGAGGACTTTATAAACTTAATGTAGGCATTGCAAGAGCACAAGCCTTTATTAGAGCCCGTGGTTTCTGACTGAAGAAGAATGATGACTGCAGATGAAGTGAAGGTTTCAGGGATCGAGAAATTTGATGGTAATGATTTTGGTTACTGGAGGATGCAGATAGAGGACTACCTCTATGGGAAGAAACTTCATCTTCCGTTATTGGGGAAAAAGTCTGAAATGATGGATGAGGCTAATGAAATTTGTTAGATCAACAAGTTCTGGGGGATATTCGATTGACCCTATCGAGGTTCGTTGCACACAACGTCGTTAAGGAAAAAACTATTGCAGATCTTATGACAGCCTTATCAGATATGTATGAAAATTCATCGACGAATAACAATGTGCACTTGATGAAAGTTATTCAACTTGAAGATGGCGGAAAGTGTGTATGTTGCTCAACACCTGAATGATTTCAATACTATCACAAATCAATTGTCGTCTGTTGAAATTGATTTTGATGATGTCATACATGCGCTGATATTGTTGGCATCATTGTCAAATAGCTAGGAAGTCATGATAATGGCAGTTAGCAGTTCTGTAGGTAAATCTAAACTGAAATATGATGATATTCGTGATTTGATTTTGGCTGAGATGTGCAAGAAAGATTCTGTCGAGATCTCAGGTTCGAGTTCAACACTGAATGTTGATTTCAGATGGAGATCGCAGAACAAGAACTCAAACAGAGGAAGATCAAAATCAAAGTCTGGTCAGCAGACAACCTGCTGTAATTGTGGCAAGGCAGACAACATAAAGAGGAACTGCAAAAATCCCAAGAAGACCGAAAATGACAGTGCAAATGTGGTAATTGAAGAAACATATGATGCACTATTGCTGACAGTTCATAGTTCTGTGATGACTGGATACTAGATTTAAGGGCTTATTTCCATACAACTTTCCATTGGGAATTGATGTGAAATTATGTTGCAGGTGCTTTGAGAAAGTATAATTGACAGATGAAGAAGCTTTGAATGTGGTAGTAATTAGAGATTTTGACATTGCACTTTCAAACAAGAACAAGTGGATTTTACAAAAGGCCAGACACATTCCTGAGTTGATGAAAACCTCATTTCTGTTAGGCAGCTCAATGAGGGCAGTCATTCAGTAGTGTTCTCAGATAGCACCTGGAATGTTACCAAAAAAACATTAGAACTGGCTCGGAGTAAGAAAACTGACACACTGTATATGACTACAGGTTTACTCAGACGTTGACACATGAGTCAGAGATGCATTATAGGATAACAGAAGAATGTCAGTTTCTTGAAAGGTGACAGAGTGCCAAGGGCAAGAAAACTGGATCTTGTACACACAGAAGTGTGGGGACCTTCTCCAGTGGCATCTCTTGGAGGCTCTAGTTACTGTAGAAAGATAAGATTTGTTGATTTACCACAGGCCACAGTGCAGGGCAGTGATGAAAGTGCAGAGGAGAGTGGGTCAGGGAACAATAGAACAACTGTTTGTGGAACAATAGAAATGGTTGACTCTACACTTCCAATAAATAACTTGGAGGTGCAAGACTATGTTGATCCCGCTGATATGTTGACAAAGGGTGTTACTCTTGAGAAATTAAAGTTATTTGTAGCTTCAGTCGATCTTCTAGCTCGAAGATAGGGGCTTTGAGTTGCAGAGGTGAAGAATATCATATTTGAAGAAAAGGGCGAGTAGTCATATATAGCATACATTTCTGCTATGATCATCAATAAATGTGACATAGGCTTAGTCGTGGGCTTAGTCGGATATCTTCTTTTGCGATCAACTGCTACAGGCGAGAGATATCTCAAAGGCAGTTTTTAGGGCTTAGTCATGTTTTGCAGAAGGAAGAAGAAAGAAGAAGAAGAAGGTTGCTCTCCCTTGATTTCTTCTTGGTGGCTTGTGGCAGAAGAGAAATAGGATTTATCATGCACGTGAATTAAACAAGTGGTTCCTCCATTTTTCATCTTCTTCGGTGCGTATCTCGGTGTAGAGAGAGAGCAGAAGAAGAGAGTGAGGATGTGAGAGATCCCTCTTGTAAGTCGAGACGATCG
The DNA here is from genome assembly GCA_002079205.1 of Phalaenopsis hybrid cultivar. Lineage (NCBI taxonomy): Eukaryota > Viridiplantae > Streptophyta > Magnoliopsida > Asparagales > Orchidaceae > Phalaenopsis > Phalaenopsis hybrid cultivar. The sequence continues at coordinate 121,959 of JXCR01134224.1, read as the reverse complement.
ACTAGTGTAAATTCCTCAAGTAGTAAAATCCTCTGCAACTCCGTGGACGTAGGCAATTCGCCGAACCACGTAAATCTTGCACGTGAATTAAGCAAGTGGTTCCTCCATTTTTTATATTCTTTGGTGCGTATCTCGGTGTAGAGAGAGAGAAGAAGAGAGTGAGGAAGTGAGAGATCCCCCTTGTAAGTCGAGACGATCGACTGGTGTAGATTCTTCAAGTAGTAAAATCCTCTGCAACCCCATGGACGTAGGCAATTCGCCGAACCACGTAAATCTGTGTCTTTCGCTATGTTCTTTTCTGGTGTTAATTTTTTTGTTCTATTTTTTGTTTTGTCGTCGATCGCTCTATTTTATTTTATATACCACAACAGCCTTAACCTTCTCAATTAAGAATGGCAAAATGCTCAAATTTAATTTTGTGTAGATGGCTTCCTATTTATGTTGTAGGATTATGGAGCAACATGAATAGAGAAGATGAGGGATGGCTGTAAAACCTTGTAAGCTCCCATGTTTTTATCATCTATGGTCTTCCAATGAACCCTACTTTAAAACTCATAAGATTTCAGAAGATTATAGGCCATGTGTTTGGAGTAGTCATTTGCTTTGACCACAGGGCCTCGAATTAGAAACTATAGTTTTTTTTCATTTAGCTTTGTCACCAAGGATAACATGTGATAAGTTTGCCAACGAGGTTAATATCGTGGCAAGCCAAACTTAACAAATAGTTTTCTTTCTTAAAAATAGCCTAATAGAATTGTCATTAGAGCATGACTTATGTGTGATATAGGGGCAATTTTAGGCTTGAATGATTCATACGCATTTACCCTATTGTTATTGGCTTGAATGCTTCACATTGAAATGATATCGACTCTTTTAAGAGCATTGATTGGTCATTAACTTTGGTGTCATAATTATGTTTTAGGTGAAAGGGTGATGGCATAAAGCATAAAGCAAATATTAAAACTAGTAAACATAAAATATTTTGTATGTGTTTTCTCCGCATACGAGTATTTCACCTTTTGATTGTAGGAAAAGCCATTTAAACAGAGTTCATTAGGAGTTAAGTCTTATGGCTTAATGTTGTGTTCTTTGCATACCATCATGTTCATTAAAGTAAGTGCATTTATTTGAGTATATAGGGGCTTTGGTGCCTCAACAAGCTTATTAATGACAACATGCAATGTACCTAATAGTTTATCATTGATTTTACTTATAGGTGTTCTCGTGAGGTTATGATCCATTGGAGAACAATCCTCAATGACTCTTCAAGCAATTGTTGTAGTAACCTCCCTTAAGTGAGTAAATATCTTATTGGCATATTTCTTTTGGGAGCATATAATTTCTACATCGATTTACAAAGGGTAATCAACAGAGTCTATTATCAACACAATATTTAAAGTTACACGTTCAAATATTTGTGCTATTTTTTTTACAAGAACTTTTCAGTATATTATAGTCATCTTTTATATAGCCTGCAAAGTCTCAGGTGTACTTAACCAACAATTGAAACTCAATCAAAACTCCCTGGGCCTCAAAGACTTCACTATTCTTTTCCATTTTTTTTTCTTCTCATTACAGGACAAAAATTGAATTATATAACCAAATCACTAATCGACACTCTTGATAGCCATTTTCATAATCTACAATTGAACATTATGAGATGTTCTCTAAGTTTAAGGTGTCCTTAACTTGCTTTTCCTTATACCTCTTTACCTCCTTCGTAATGCTCTTTATTTAATGCCATCCTTGACCGCCATCTCTAGTAATCTTGAATCGCTCCTAGGAATTCCTATATTCCAAGGCTTTCTAGCTTTCTGAGAGATACTACTTTGTCTATAGGACCTTGATAGCTTATCCTGATATCTGGAAACCATCTTTTTTCACTACCTCTCCTTCCTCTTCTCCTTTTGTTGCTTGCCCTCATCTCCTTGCTAGGCATCACTTGGATTATGCAAAAAGGTGATGTATAGAATAAAAAATGAAAAATATTATCCCTCACTACAAGCGGTCGCTCCATTAAAGACCACCAAGCCTGCATCCCGGGTTTCATTCTTGTCGTGTACTTCTCCCCCTTAAAAATTTCAAAGATCTCTTCCCAAATTATTTCATAATCAGACTATATAAGCACGCCTATATCATATTATACAAGAGACTCGCTCCTCACATGGTCTACTGACTATAAGAACAAAAGACTCATAATGGATGATATGAAAGTGTTATGATGGCACCTGAGGGCAATTTAGTCTTTCTTAAGGGCAATTTAGTCATTTATCATTGAAAATTGTTTAGTATAAATAGAGCTAACATATTTAGGTTTGGGACATGCATGTTTGTTATTGTTTTTTGGAGTTTTAAGGTTAGGGTTTGGGGAAGACTTCTCACCTCTCGAATTGTAGATGCTTATGCTTATCTTATGTATTCGTGTTGAGTTGTTATGATGATTAAAGAAAAATATTTATTTTGCCCTGATTTTTGTGGAAAATCATCCTGATTTCTGTGTCAGATCCTATCAGAAGGCCGCTAGTGGCATGTCTAATAAAGACATGGCAAGGTTAGCTTGATGCTTCTCTATTGCCCAACATTTCACCAAGTTTTCAACTAAAAACTTACAAAATAGAGGTTCTCAGAAGTGTTCCACTCTTCACCACTTTGCTAATGAACGTTTTATACTTCTCCGCCTCATCTTCACCCTTCATATTATATATATATATATATATA
>JXCR01134224.1:103395-118889 GCA_002079205.1 Phalaenopsis hybrid cultivar | reverse complement strand
ATATATATATATATATATATATCACACACACACACACACATACACACATAGTTCTAATATTATCATCTTGGTGCTCACCTGCACTAGGAACCCCGAGAAATCTATGTTAAGAGCACAACTACTACAGTTTTAGCTTTTCCTTCCTCGTTCCATTTCTCATCAATATTGTCCCTAGTAACTTCATTAGCATCATTGCTAGTATTCTTATCCTTAAGTTTGTCCTTCTTAGTGGGAGTCACATTGCCACATTCCTACAGTGTGGAAGCCTTATCCACTTCATTATAATTTTACACACTGGCATCATCATCAACAATCACCACAATGGCTGGAAATCCAACATATAGGATAGTCTCCTCCCCATGAACAATCTCAATTCCATTGATGTCCCTCTCTTCCTGGGCAATTTTCAATTCCACCGGAGCCTTCACCTCCACATTAAAGTTCACATTTACAGGCAAGCTCAAAAAATTAGCGAAGCCATTGCAATGACTTTTTTTGCATCATGTTTCTATACCTTCCATCACTTACAAATGGACCCACCTTAAATGCTTCATGCTAGCAAACAGCTAAAAAACCAATAATCAAAATCTAAAGTTAAAAAAAATGGCAGTGATGAAACAACATTTTCAAACTCCATGAAGTGCCTCAATATGGGAAAAGTATAATCGTTAAAAATTGATCAAAGATTTTATGCAATCTCCGACACCACGTGTCCACCACAATTACAACTGATTTGAACTAAGCAGAATTCTTTTCAATAAAGCATCTCAAAGCGCTCTCTCAGGAAACATCCATTAGGTATTCCGTTGAACAAAAATTATGTGCTCTCAAGTTTACTCATCGATCCTACTAGACCGTGTATCTTCCCGAGCCCATCTTCAGCATAACCTCTCGGAGTTGTAGTATGTATTGCAAAGCTTACAAAATATTGTTTGCAAGCCACAAGAACCCATATAGTAGATTCATTATCAAATTAAAAAGCATGCGCCTTCAGAATCCCAGTTACAGCTCTTAAATGTTGTTGATGTGTTAGAAATCCTTTCTTATTTATTGCTTTTATTTTTGGTTCACTCAGAATGTTTGTTCCATCCATTGGTCCTTCGATACATCATGTATTCATATTTTGAATTCAATTTTTTCTCCTGTATTAATGTACACCCAGCCTATTACTCCTTCACTAAGGAGCCTCATTCTCTACCTACCATAGCTGGCCTTACTCTGCTAGAACTTCATCATCATAAGTCGTGAATCATAGCATTGAAAGCAACTACAATTACCCATCTCCTAAGAAACTTGGAGATTGCTGATATTACGTACATGTATAAGCATGAGGGGAAAATAGTTCAGCTACATGTTATACATCCTTGTAAGAAGATGCACCCTACACTAAAGCTCAAGCCATCAAGGGTTCAACTAAGATTGGTGCTAGCACTAACAGTCCTTTCCAAGCTCATAAAGGGTCTTCACCAAAACTTCTAATTTGCTAGAACACCCAAGTAACACAATATGTTTTTTTCCCTCTCTTGCCGCCTAAAGTAATGTCTGTAATGTCTTATCTTTGTATTTTCATATGAGTCATATCTCAGTCATACCTTCCACCCTTTCTTTCCTCTTTACTCCATGCTCTCAAGAAAAAACTCCAAAAGCTCAAAAACGCCTTGATGTCCTATAGTGCATTTGCTTCCTCGATTATTCTGAAAATAGGCATAGGTATCTTTATCCTATAAATTTCCATCACTCTCATATGTTTTATAGCCTTTTTTGCCTCATAGAGTGGCTATAAAATAATAACTTTCATATATTTCCCTCACATGAATTCTTAAACATATGTATTCCCTCTTGGTTCTCTTGAGAAATTGAGTTCCAAAATTCACTAGAGGGTCTCAATAATCCAATGTTCTTTACAAGACATATCCTAAAAATTTTCATCACTCTCATATGTTCTATAGCCTATTTTAGCCTCATAGAGTGACTATAACATAATAATTTTCATACATTTCCCTTATATGAACTCTTGAACATATGTACTCCCTCTTGGTTCTCTTGAGAAACTGAATTTCAAAATTCACAAAACGGTCCCATTAATCCAATGTTCTTTACAAGATACCATGCCTTATTTTCATGGTAATTAATATTTTACAAAATGATCTACGTGATAAATTTTCTTTTCTCATAAAAAAAGAATATAAGAAAATCAATTCCTTTACAAAGAAATACAAGAAGCTTCTTTGGGTTCGACCTTTTTCGATATAATCTTAGATTTGAAGTTTTTGTGTTGGGGCAATATACTAGAATATAAGAATGATATTAAGAGGATATTTAGTAGTTAAAAGTTGGTTAATTAATCAATATAATTAACTTGAGATAATGTTTTAGTCTATAAATACCTCCACTCAAAGACGAGACATAAAAAAAGAATGAATAAATTATTCCCTTTTCAAATCTATTCTCGTCTGCATCTTTTTAATGAGATTTTAAATAGCTCGAAGCATTCAAGATAAAATTAGGCTCTCATCAATGGTGCTTCGTTCCATTAAACCCACCTTCTTCGCCTGAAACTATGACACCTTCCACTGCCTCACATAATCGCTTTCATCCGTGCCCTTCCCCTATCAAGAAGAACTACGTATTTACACATCATTGATCTAGATCTTCTACGAGTAGAACCTTTGTCTAAGAAACATCTACATTCTCCATTATCATCCAAGATCACCTCATAGACAACAAATCAGTGATTGCAACCCTTCACCTCAACCCCCCAACCAACTGGAACACAAAGCCCCATTGTTGTTTCCAAGATATCTTCATTATTGATTAGCTCCTATCTCTACAGTTGAGATCACCAATCCGCCATCCATATTTCAATATCAATTTAAGATCCACACCTCTCCATAGAAACCAATGTCAGTCTTCATCTACATCCAGAATTGCCATTGTTGTAATGCAAAAAAAAAATCCTACGACTCCAAGATTGCATCATCAGCATGAAATCCGCAATTAAATGTGTGCTCTAATCCCACTTCCCTCCATAGCAATTGGCATATGACTCCATCCATCTCTCCCGTACCTTTGCACGGTCATGATCTATTGGCACTTCAACAACCAAATCTACCTTCCACTATTGTCGCCAAATTTGCGATCCTCTATTCCTGCTCTACCCCAAACCTTCCACCAACTCCACTTCATCCAATAAATCTTCAAATTCATGTTCAAGAAATCACAAAACTCATACATGTCAATGTGCTTCTTACTTTTTAACAACTCGTGCATGCCTAGAAAAACAATAAGCTCGCATTTATTTGGTCAAACAACACCTCTCAATCACTCATGTTGAGAATAAGTGCCTATTTCATCGACCTAGTTTGCATTTCATTGAGCACCTCCCCAATCCATGTCTTCCGCATTTTCTCATAACATTTCCATAGATGTTTAACTTTTGTTTAGGCACCATTTAAGAATTCCCACATCTAACAACTACGTAAATATTTGAAATTGCTTGCTAGTACTTCCTTCTCTAGCTAGCATGGACACTTGGTGTTGCACCATCCATGATAGAAATGATGCAAAAGGCATCAACAATAATTGATGATTGTATGATGTGATTTGCTAAATTATAGAAGAATGTCTCATCTATCAACATGATCTTGAATGATAACTCCCAACATCTAACAAAGATAAAGAGCAAACAGAAGCGGCAATCAACAACAGAAGAGAGTCTGAGGACTGATTCAAGAACATCCATATAACACAATCTATATCTGGTATTACGCCATGCCAATTCAAAATTTTCAACATAGATATTCCATGTTTCAATTGAGATAATCTGCAGACTGCATGAATGACTTTTCAAAATTAATAAGATATTTTCTTACTAAAATATATCCGAAGAGCAGTGCTTTATGATTTCATCAATGCATATAGATGGTCATGCATTGCATTACAATCAATGGATGTATTTGAACAAACAAATGTATTCTTAGAATTCTTCCAGCAAAATATACGTGGATGTGGCCATTATCTTGAGATAAAAGAGATCAACCTATACATAATGCATATTACAACATTGCAAGCTTGTTTGCTAAGGAGACTACAAAAGATTTGGATGTGCAAGTAGTTATGACAACACAATTTTGCATAAGACTGTTATATTAAAATTATACCAATTTTTTAGTTTCTAAGAGAGGAAGTTGACAGATATTACATGTGATTATTGATCAATATTTTCTTTGTGACTTCGTTGTTGGTCTAGTGTACAAGAACTATCCACTCAGAAAATTGTGGCTGAGCAGATGGTCACTGCCTCCGCTAGATCAACTTGAAATTTTAACCTTGAAATCAAGGACATTATAAGAAAGAAGTAATGTTTTGAATCTAAGTAAGATATTAAGAGTATGACAAGTGGTTAAAGTTTGGTTAATTGGTTGGATTGATTAGCCTGATGTAGTCATGTAGTCTATAAATACCTCCATTTAGATAATAAGATGTGAAAATAAATGGATAAACTTTCCCCTTCTTATATTGCTCCTTTTTTCTTTCTTTTTTTTTTTTTTTGGGAGTATGTGTAGCTCGAAGTTCTCAAGGATTGATTNATTATAGATGTTGCGACTGGTGGTTCTTTAATGTCAAAACCTTTTGATGAGGCTTATTCATTAATAGAAGAGTTGGCTACTTGGTTCTTTAATGTCAAAACCTTTTGATGAGGCTTATTCATTAATAGAAGAAAGACTACAACTTAATGGCCCTCTGAACGGGTAAATCCTAAAAGAGTAGCTAGTATCCATGATTCTGATGCAAAATCTATGTTAGCTTTGTAGATTGCTGCAACATCAAAGAAATTAGATCATTATGGGATGAATTATTTTCTAACACCTTTTATGATGGAAGAGAATTCATCTGTGCAATTTGTGGATGTTCAACCTTCATATGAGACTTTAAATGCTATTAATAGACCCAACAACCCTTATTCAAACTATTATAACCCAGGTTGGAAGAATCATCCAAATTTTAATTGAAATAACAATTCTTATACAAATCAATAATGGGCAAACAACCCAGTGAACCCGTTAGGAAATTCATCCAACCAAGGAAATGTAAATTACAGACCTTCTTATCCTCCAAGATTTAACAATAACACTCCAATTAAAGAAGAAGAAGTTGTCTATGGAAGAGCTGATATTAAACATGGGTCAACAATTGCAGAATAAAGAAAATCAATTACAAATTCAAGGAAATCAATTACAAAATCAAGGAACTGTTATTAAGAATATTAAAAACCAATTGGGAATATCGCTACTGCGCTTAGTAACCGAACATTATGAACTTTTCCTAGTACTATGGAACCAAATCCTAAAGATCAAGGAAAAGAACAAATCAAAACGATACAATTACAAAGTGGAAAAGAATTAGAGACAATAGACCAAGGAAAAGAACAAATCAAAGCGATACAATTACGAAGTGGAAAAGAATTGGAAATAAGAAGACCAAGGAAAATAACAAATTAAAGCGATAATTACGAAGTGGAAAAGAATTGGAAACAAGGTGAAACAGAAACTGAAAAAGAGAAAGTGGATACCGAAAAAGAAAAGGATCATGAGTACCCAGATTTAAACTATCCATTTACACCAATGAAAATTACTGTGGAGAAGTCTCCACCATCGTTTCCTCAAAGATTGAAGCAACACAAACAGAATAAATAATTTTCTAAATTTTTAGAAATTCTTAAAAAGTTAACAGTAAATATTCCCTTCATAGAAACTTTAGAGCAAATGCCCAATTATGTGAAATTTATGAAAGATATTTTAAACAAGAAAAAAAAGGTTCACGGATAACGAAAATGTTGAACTTAGCAAAGAGTGTAGTGCAATTATTCAGAAAAAGTTTCCTGAATAATTAAAAGATCCTAGCAGTTTCACTATACCATGTGGTATTGGTGAAAAATTTTATGGAAGAGCTTTATGTGATTTGGGAGCCAGCATTAATCTTATGCCTCTATCAATTTTCAAAAAATTAGGATTAGGAGAAGTCTCACCTACTTCTGTAACTCTACAGTTAGCGGATCGTTCAGTTACATATCCTAAGGGAGTTATAGAAGATGTGTTAGTAAAAGTTAATAAATTTATTTTTCTTGTGGATTTCATTATTTTAGATATGGAGGAAGATAAAGAAATACCTATTATTTTACAGAGACCATTTTTAGCTACGAGAAAAGCTATGATGATATGTTTAAAAAGACCTATCATTTTAGGGAGACCATTTTTAGCTACTGGAAAAGTTATGATAGATGTTCAAAAAATATATTAACTATGAGAGTTAATGATCAAGAAGTGACTTTTAACATTGTGAAATCTATGAAATACCATACTGTTGAAAGAGATAATGAATGTTTTCGCATGGAAATTAGTGAACATCTATTAAAAGAACATTTTAAGGAATATCTTGAAGAGAAAGAACAATTTGAAGAGAGTAATGAAGTTATTTTAGACAAATTAGAAAATGAAGAATTAGATTATGTTCAGGAAAGATTTGAGATGTTGGATATTACGGAAAATGCTGATAAGAATCTGTTACCGTCAATTATAAAACCTCCTGAACTTGAGTTGAAAGTATTGCCTAGCCACTTGAAGTATGTATTTTAGGAGACTCATCTACATTACCAGTTATTATATCTTCAGAATTAAATGATTTGTAAGAGCAAAGATTATTAGATACATTGAAAAGATATAAGAAAGCTTTTTGTTAGACCTTAGCCGATATTAAGGGAATCAGTCTTTCAATCAGTATGCATATAATTATGCTAGATGAACAATATAAACCAAGAGTTGATCCACAAAGGAGATTAAACCCAATGATGAAAGAATTGATGAACAATATAAACCAAGAGTTGATCCACAAAGGAGATTAAACCCTATAATGAAAGAAGTGGATGAACAATATAAACCAAGAGTTGATCCACAAAGGAGATTAAATTCGATGATGAAAGAAGTATTTAAGAAGGAAATTTTGAAATGGTTAGACATTGGAATTATATATCCTATTTCAGATAGTGCGTGGGCAAGTCCAATTCATTGTGTTCCAAAGAAAAGAGGAGTGACTGTTGAAACAAAAGAAAATAATGAATTAAAACCTATCAAACAAGTTACTGGATAACATATTTGCATTGATTTTAGAAAATTAAATATTGACACCAAAAAAGATCACTTCCCTTTAGCCTTTTTAGATCAAATAGTAGATAGACTTGCTGGGCACAAATATTTTTGTTTTTTAGATGGATATACTAGTTACCATCAAATTCTTATTGCTCCTGAGGATCAAGAGAAGATAACATTTACTAGTCCTTTTGGAACTTTTGCTTTTCGAAGAATGCCTTCCGGATTATGTAATGCACCTGCAACATTCCAGAGATGTATGATGTCCATATTTAATAAGTTAATTGATGATGGATTGGAAGTATTTATGGATGATTTCTCTGTATTTGGAACATCATTTGATGCATGTTTAAATTATCTTTAAAAAGTTTTAGAGTTATGCGAAAGACTAATTTAACTCTAAATTGGGAGAAATGTTAATTTATGGTTACAGGAGGGATTGTGTTAGGGCATAAAATTTTGAAACATGGTGTGAAAGCAAACTCAATTTATGGTTGCAGGAGGAATTTTATTAAGGCATAAAATTTTGGAAGATGGTATGGAAGCAGACCTTCCAAAAATTTAAGTTATATCTAAACTAACACCTCCTACTAATGTAAGAGAGGTTAGGAGTTTTATGGGACATGTTGGATTTTAAAGGCGTTTTATTAAAGATTTTTCAAAAATTACCAAACCTCTATGCAAACTTTTAGAAAAAACAAGAAATTTGAATTTACTGAAAGTTGTTTAAATGTCTTTGAGTTATTAAAGGAGAAATTAATCACAGCCCCTATTATAGTTTCACCTAACTGGGAGAAACCATTTGAATTGATGTGTGAGGCTAGTGAATAGAATCACAGCCCCTATTCTAGTTTCACCTAACTGGGAGAAACCATTTGAACTGATGTGTGATGCTACTGATTAGGCTATTAGAGCTGTCCTTGGACAAAGGTATGAAAAGATTTTCAAAGTTATATATTATGCTAATAAAACTCTTAATGATGCACAAATTAACTATAGTGTTATTGAAAAAGAGTTACTGGTCATTGTGTATGCTTTAGATAAATTCATATCTTATTTAATTGGAGTTAAATGTGTTGTGCATACTGATCACTCTGCGATTAAATATATGATGCAAAAGAAGGATGCTAAACCAAGGTTGATTAGATGGATACTTTTGATGTAAGAATTTGGTCTCATGGTTATTGATAAAAAGGGAACTGATAATCAAATTGCTGATCATTTATCAAGATTAGAAAACCAAGAATCATCTGACAGTGACAACGAAATTACAGACAGTTTCCCTGATAAACAGCTTTATAATATTAATGAGCGGAAAATATCATGGTCTGTTGATATTGTTAACAATATTGTTAGTGATATTTTGCCATCTATGCTGACATTGCAACAAAAAAGAAAATTCATTCATGATGAAAAAGCATATTTTTGGGATGAACCTTATTTATATAAACAATGTAAGGATCCGATTATGAGGAGATGTGTACCTTATGAAGAAACTGAGCTAATCATTTAGAAATCTCATGATTCTAAATTTTGAGGACATTTTGGGATTGATAAAACTGTTTAAAAAATTTTACAAGCTGGATTTTATTGGCCTACTATCTTTAGAGATGTTTAGAGATACATAAAAACTTGTGATCGATGTCAACGAGTAGAAAATATATCTAGAAGAAATGAAATGCCTCTGAATTTCATGTTAGAAGTTGAGATCTTTGACGTTTAGGGATTAGATTTTATGGGATCTAGAAGAAATGAAATGCCTCTGAATTTCATGTTAGAAGTTGAGATCTTTGATGTTTGGTCTAGAAGAAATGAAATGCCTCTAAATTTCATGTTAGAAGTTGAGATCTTTGACGTTTGGGGTTTAAATTTTATGGGACCATTTATTCCTTCATTTGGAAACTTATATATATTAATTATAGTGGACTAGCTTTACCTTGTTGTGATGCTAAAAGTGTTTCAAAATTTTTAATGAAAAATATTCACTAGATACATAACGCCTAAAATGATTATCACTGATGGAGGATCCCATTTTAGAAATAAATATATTCAAAGATTGGCAGAAAAATTGAATATTATTTATTGAATCTCTACTGCCTATCATCCTCAAACCAGTGGGTTAGCTGAAGTTTCTAATAGAGAGATTAAACAAATACTTGAAAAGATTGTAAACCCTAGTAGAATAGTGGTCCACAAGACTGGATACCGCATTATGGGCTTACATGACTACTTATAAAACTCCTATTGGAATGATTCCTTACAGACTGATTTTTGGAAAGACTTGTCACTTACCAGTAGAATTGGAGCATAAATCATATTGGGCGATTAAAGAATTCAATTATAATTTTAAAGATGCTGGTAAGAAGAGATTGTTACAACTAAATGAATTGGAAGAATTAAGAAACGAGCCATATGATAACGACAGAATTTATAAGGAAAAATTAAAGTTATGGCATGATCAGAAGATTAACCAGAAGAACTTTGAACTAGGAAAAAAAGTATTACTTTACAACACTAGGCTGAAGTTATTTAATTGAAGTCTCGTTGGTTAGGACCCTTTACTGTGACTCAAGTTTATACTTATGGAGCTGTTGAAACTGAAGATCAAAAGACGAGAAATAGATTTAAAGTAAATGGACACAGATTAAAACCATACAAAAGACTAAATTTTAAAGAGGTTTTAATGATCAGTCAACCTGAATAACACCTGAATAGGTCAGGCTAACGACGTTAAACCAAGCGCTTTGTGGGAGGAAACCCATATTTATCTTTACTTTTATCGCAATTAATGTATTTTTTATTTAAAATTATCATTAGTAAGTGGTAGTATTAAGCTCTACTACTCTTATTTACCCTTGAAACATTTTAAAAATTGGATCCATAGAGAAAAATTGGAACGCATTCAGACTAAAGCGAAAACTGTGAAAATTTTGCCTTGGGCGCCGACGGTGCCCTCGACGCCGCCAATGGTCGGTTTTTCTCAAGAGTCTAGGAAAAATTAATATAGAGGCTCGCTAGTGGTGCCCTCGACCCCGCTAACGGTGAGACCGATGAAATGGCAGTTACTTGGGTTCAAATGGCGGGTTTTGGCGGGTTTTGGCGGTTTTTGGGCGAGAATAATCTTTTTAAAGTCAAAAATTTGATTCCTAGTTAATATTTTCCCTCAAAAAATGAAGTGAAACTCCACCAATTTCATTCATATGGCATCCAATTCCCTTAATAATCCCTTAATGTGAGTTTTCAATCGGCAAAAGTTTATTAGTGCGGAAGCGCAGCGAATCTTCAACAAGTTACTGAAGAAGAAAAAATTGATCAAGAAACGAGGATTCATAAATCATGGATTGAATAATCTCACAACAGATATTGAAGAAACGATAGTGCGGTAAAGATGGGAAGTGTTGTGCTACACTACCTCCACCGTGGTGGTTCTTGTAGTAAAAGAATTCTATGCAAATTTAGACACAATCAACCAGGGAGTTGTTTATGCGCAAGGAAGATAGATCACTTTCACTCCTGCACGGATCAACAAATTATACATGATCAAAAATGTTCCTGTCTGTCACTATTCCAATTTCATCCCAATGAGAAATCAGATGAATGAAATCTACCAATATTTAATGGACGAAGCTGACGACTAGTAAACAAGAGAAAACTGTTATGTTAGTTTTTTCTGCAACACTCCTAAATCCCGTTTCAAAAAATTGGCACCTTTTCATTTCTGCAAAACTGTTACCGACAATGAAGATTGGTAAAGTTTCTAAAGAAAGTGTCATTTGGAATTATTGCATCCAAAGGTGATTGTCGATCGACATTGGATCAATAATTATGAAATCGGTTTTGGGCATGATCGTTCATGGATCAACTTATGGGCTTGGACACCCCTCCACAATTTTTTCACTTTGCAGTCAGTTCCAAGTGTCCTATGAAAATTGGGAAAATGTACTGTTACCTTGGAAGTCTTTGGACCCAACTGAGAGATTCTCAGTTTTTGAAGATGAAAATGACATGGCCATTATAATAGATCAATCATCTCAAAATTCACTGTCAGTTCAACCCTTAATTCCTGATAAGTATCTGGTGATCCTATGTCGAATCAAGAAATTGGAAAAGGAGGTACAAAATGTCATGAATGCGATTAATAATATCTCTGATTTCTTTGATCATCTAGACTGGAGGATGAAGGAACATTTTGATCACTCTGAACATTTTGAAGATAGCTTGATACGACTGATGAGAAGGATGAAGTTAATATGACTCTACTGAAGAATTTCCATACCGACCCTTCTATAACATCTTCGTTCATGTTCAATCAATGGACATTTAGAAGATAGCTTAATATGACTGATGAGGAGGATGAAATTAATAGAAGAGGATTCCAGAGTTTCCATTCTGACCCTTCTACAACCTCTTCGTTCATGTGCAATCAATGGGTGATCTCAAAGGAGAATCTAGTACCGTGTCTGAAGATTAGTAGATTTATATTACTACCTATCTGTCTATCTATGTATTTTTATTTGAACTTTATATTTGCTTTGCTTTAGAATTATGCTTTTAGATCTTTGAATAATTGAGACTAAGCATATGATGTTTTATTTTCAGCGTTTTGAGTGTTCTGGCTTGGATTGTGATGCTGAATTAATGTATTGAGGTTGATAAAATACCAAACTTAGGTGTGTTACGTAACATATATTGTACCCCTTGGAATTTATATATATATATATGTGATGTTTTGTGTTGTGAAAGTCTATATGTGGTAAGTACATCATTTAGTCACATAAAATTATGTCTATAATGATTAAAAACATGCCGTTAAGGCTTGAAATTGATTGAAATCGTGAAAATTTGGAATTTGGACAAAATCAATAGAGCCCGCCGACGGCGCCCTCGACGCTGCCGACGGTGATTTTTTCTCGAGACATAGGATTTAATTCTAATAGAGTGCACCGACGGTGCCATCGATCCCGCCGACAGCGAGCTCACAAAAAAACACCTTTAAACGCAATTTTGATCAGTCAACCGCAACTATTCATCATCCCCTTCCTCCTAAAAACCCAATTTTTAAACTAGGGCTTGAAAGATCTTGGATTGGGAGGCGATTTCAAGGCTTTTTGACACCGAATTTAATCATTTCNTGGATTGGGAGGCGATTTCAAGGCTTTTTGACACCGAATTTGATCATCTCTATGTAAGAGCTTCACTCCAAGCTAAAAATATTTGATTTTCACCAAGGATTTCTTTCACATTGAGGAGATCCAAAAAATGTGAAAATATGAAGAAAAGTTGGGAAGAAATTCATGGATATTAATGTTGAACTCTTAGAATTAATATTGGAAGCCATGATTTGCATATTTGAAGTATTTTTTGGAAATTTTTTATAATTTGATTAGATTGAAATGGCTCCACAACAAAAGAGATGGGTTGAGTTCAACGAGTCTCGCTTCGTCAATGCGATGGCTCAAACAAAAATTAATTCTATATTTTAAGGAAAGAAGTGTATACAAGATTGAGTTTTTGAAAGTCCGGGAGGAGAAATCANCTAGGTAAGAGCTTCACTCCAAGATAAAAATATTTGATTTTCACCATGGATTTCTTTCACATTGAGGAGATCCAAAAAATGTGAAAATGTGAAGAAAATTTAGGAAGAAATTCATGGACATTAATGTTGAACTCTTAGAATTAATATTGGAAGCCATGATTTGCATATTTGAAGTATTTTTTGGAAATTTTCTATAATTTGATTAGATTGAAATGGCTCCATGACAAAAGAGATGGATTGAGTTCAACGAGTCTCTCTTCGTCAATGCGATGGCTCAAACAAAATTTAATTTTATATTTTAAGGAAAGAAGTGTATACAAGATTGAGTTTTGGAAAGTCCGGGAGGAGAAATCAAACGAGTTATTGCCAAGAAGAGGTGGGAAAACTTTTGTTACACCACCAATAAAGCTGATGCAAACGTTGTGAAGGAGTTCTACACCAATGTAATCTATTATGAGGATGGAATCGTTCAAGTGCGTGGATTTCCTGTTGAGTTTACTGCCGCCCACATCAACACTTTTTATGAAGTCCTAGTCTCTTATAGTTGTCAGTATGAATCCTTCAGTACAATGGAAGGCCCTCTTAATGATGTGATCAACTTTCTCACTGATGGTAAAGGAACATGGAAGATAAAGCAGCGAGAACTGGTAAATTTTTCTGCTTCCATGTTGAATGCCACCTCTAAGGCGTGTCACTATTTCATTTCCTCTACTCTGTTGCCGACTTATCACCATAGTGAGGTAGCTAGAGATAGAGTTATTCTGAATTTTTGTATTCAGAATATTAAAACTATAAATGTGGGGAGAATAATTTTTAAAAATATATAGACTACGACAAGGAGTGAGACTAGTGGAGGTCTAGGACATCGTGAACTTATTTATGTAATTTGCAAACTTTCTGGAGTGGAAATTGGAGATAGGAATGGGTTACCCGATGAAACCCTTATTAAACTAATTTGAAGACTTATGAATCTCATGAGAAATGGAGAACTGAGAGTAGAAGTCAAGAACCTGCTACTAGTAGAGATGTCCCCTCAACAAGTTATGACCTTCCACCTTTAGTTCCTCCTTGCTCTCACTGATTTAATGAATGAGTTGACCTTGCAGCGGAAGAGCATAGAATTGATAAATGAAAGGATTGGATGTTTAGAATGTCAACACAATTACGATAGTGAGTACCTTCAGAGGCATTCAAGTTTTGAGGTAGCTTATTATAAAGCTCAGCCCGACACTACAAAGGTGAGCTTGATGTTACTTTTTCTGAGTGCCCCCGATATACTCAGTATCAACCCAATCCACCTGCTGATCAAGGCAATGAAGACGTTTGGGATTTTGATATTTAAATGTAATTGATGTACTTATATTTGTACTTTTATTTCTGTAAGTTTGTTTGTAATAGATATGGATGTTTATGTATTTGGACTTTCATTTTTATTATTATGTTTTATTTGGATAATTTTAATTTTTGTTATAAAATTAGTGTTATAGTTAAACTTGCATGTGTAGTTTAATAGATGTTAAGTAGTATTGTGAATTGTAATGTAATGTGATTTTTATTTCGTAATTTTAATTGTTTTGTGTTGAGTAGTATTTTGTAATGTAATGTGATTTTTATTTCGCATTTTAATTGTAATTGTTTTGTGATAGATGTTGAGTAGTATTTTGGAATGTAATGTGATTTTTATTTTGCATTTTAATTGTAATTGTTTTATTTAGTATTGTAGTTAGGAAATGTTGTGCTTATTTAATGTTTTAGTTTTATACTTATTTCAAAATTTCATTACCTTAGGAAATGTTGTGCTTATTTAATGTTTTAGTTTTATACTTATTTCAAAATTTCATTACCTAGAAATTTCTCTAATGATTTATATGTATAGAAAGCTCCTAATATTACAAACCAGGTGAAGTATAAATGTTAAGGCTGATTTATATGTGTAGAAAGCTCCTAATATTACAGGCCAGGTGAAGTAAAAATTTGAGAAGGCCAATTTATATGTGTAGAAAGCTCCTAATATTACAGACCAGGTGAAGTAAAAAATTTGAGAAGGCCTGTAAAAATTTCAGAATGATGAAAATGCCTACAATACTGAGGTATGATTTATATTTATAGTTTTTTCTTTCCACCTGTATTATTTTATATTGAAAAATTTAAGTTGTGGGAGGGAAGAAAAAGATTAACTTTTAGATGTCCTCTATTTAATTATTTTCAAAAAAAAATTATATAATTTTATGTAGTGAATTTAATTCAGGTAACTATATTTTTGTAACTATTTAAATATTATGGTAGATTTAAAGAAATATTTTTGTAATGAAAATTAATTTTGTAACTTAAGAAATTTTAGTATAAGAAAACAAGATTATAGTTAAGTATTTAAAGTAAAGGAAACTATATCTTGAAGTATTAAGAATCTAGAAATTCATTTGAGAAGAAAATATTGAGGCTCAATGATTTAAAAACTATGAAATATTTATAAGGTAAATGAATGCTTTGAGTTTCAAATTTAGGGAAAGAAAAGTGAAGTTCAAAATCATTAAAGGCTATCCAGATATAGTAATCCTCACTTGAAAATAAAAAAAAAAGGATTGAAAACAATCCCTGAAAAGAAAAGAAAAATATATAAGATTGGAAGCAATCCAAATAAAAAAGAGAAAAAGAAAGAAAAAAAATTATGGAAGTGAGGAGAAGCTTGAGGATATGCCTAATCAAAAATTGGCTTCAGTGGACATAGCTAAAGGGAAAACCTAATTATATTCCTGAAACTTATATTTATGGAATAGATCGTTTACTAGTAGAGTTCTCATGAAGTTCCTATC
>JXCR01134224.1:85491-97987 GCA_002079205.1 Phalaenopsis hybrid cultivar | reverse complement strand
GAAAGAGAACAATAAATGCTTAAAATAAAACTAACCTGTAGAAGTTTCTAAACATGAATTTTGGCTCTGACACATTGCAGGTACTACTTAAAAAGTACATGCCTTAAAACATTAAATAAAACATAATATATCACATGATTTGCTAAAAAAAGGCAACTTAAAAATATAACAGTAAAGTAAGGAAATAAACAAGGCTGAAATGAAAACCAATAATTACTACTACACAAACAAGTTCAGCAACATAAATTACAATAAAATTTCAAATAATAACATTAATACAAAAATAAATTAAACTACAAACTAACAAAAACAAAAAAACACTTAAAACATAATTAGTCTTCATCCTCTTCATCATCATCATCATCTTCTTCTTCTTCTTCTTCCATGATATCTGCCATTTAAGGTGTAAAGCTGGGGCATCTAGGAATGTTGTTAGATATTCTTCTAGGGATGCTCATCTGAGTTCTACAACTGTATTAGTGTCAGATTCCATTGATGTTGAGAATGTTGTTGGAGGCATATCAGATGCTTTAGACTCTCGGGTGTTAGATATTCTTCTAGGGAAGCTTGTTAATGATAAATTTTTTGATGGCATTATCCTGCGGAATACTTCCATCATTCAATTGACCACAGCCATTCGGATTTTGTCTTTTATTTCAGAGAATTCGGTACGCCCTTCTTTTTATATAAGCAAGCTTAGTTTAAAAAAAAAAAAATCAGATTTTGGAATACTTGTTTTTTTTTTAATTTTAAATTTTGTACCGACTGAATTTCCCTGTTTCTGACATTCTTTATTAATTTCTGTTAAAGGATGTGGCAGCAGCCCTTTTTGAAGAAGGTGCCGTGACATTAATATATGTGGTTTTAGCAAACTGTAAATGTATGCTCGAACAATCATCAAATACATATGGTGAGCTCTTTGAATTATCTTTTTGTTCAAGTTGTTTTAAACAATACTGCCTTTTTGCTTATATTTGTGTATCAAATTTTTCTTAAATTGATCGAGTCATTCCTTACTAGAAAATTCGTTTCTTTGAGCTTTTAAGATGATAATGTCTACATGTTTCCGTGCCATTTTTTCCCCTCTTTTGTTATCATTTAGAATGGTTAACTTTAAGTCTATAGTTATTCAGCCTATTTGTCGAGCTATTTAAGGCATTTATGGATAGGCCCCTTTCCTTGCTGTGATGGAGGGAGATCATCCTCCTGATTAAATAAAAAGAATACCCAACCCAGGACACTACCTCCTGTGCAGGCCTGTGAAGGGTATATTCCCTTAGCCTTGCATTAGCAAAAAGCCTTCTCACTTAAATTGTTTTTATGACTTCTAGATTATAACGGAGGCAACCAAACCAAAACTCCTAGCACAGTCTCTCTGAATGAATTTTGATTTGTCTATATGTACCTGGTGTGTTATTTTGCGAGATATTGCAGGATAGGATTAGCTTAATTCACGGTTTTCTTTTGGTGCTCTAAGCAGCTTATTTGATGAGTTGTATCTATTATTTTAATTGCTGGGGGTGGGTTAATTTTTTGAACTTTAATACTAATCTTAGTCTAATGTAATGATGTTGCTGATTCCTTTCCTATTGTTTTGCTATTACAATTTTTTCGTATGGTTTGTTCATTTGAAATTTTACGTAATTTCTTGTCCCCAATGACGGGACAGGAGCATTGAAGAGCATTCTCAAAACAGTTTTGAGGCGTGGCTGTTTTTTTTTCTAACTTTGTTTCAGTTGATCTTTTAAGTATGTGCTAACGTATGATAATGCCTATCATATGTTTATTTAAGTAGTTTCCTGTTGTTTTTTCAAGTTCAGTATTTATAAATCTGGCCAAAAATGGTTACTGTTGAACTTGATGTAATATATACAATATTTAAGATTTTTATTATGGAACGTTTGGTTGTTTAAATCTGCAATTTTTGATAGTTTTTTTTTCTTTTGTATTGGACTTTAGTAATTGATGAATTCCTAGTGGTAGTTGCAGTAGTATTGTTCTAAGTTATACTGTGAGTTATTATAACTTCTATCGTCAAATCTTTAATTCATTTCATTGTGGGACATCTAAATCACCAGTCACCTTTACAAATTGTTATTTTCCACCTCTATTTTTCTAATTATTTTGTTATATGAAACATTTTTTATTTGGTCCTTTTCATTGATGTTGATTAATTTTCATATTCTACCAAATTATATCCATTTTTTTATTAATAATATCTTCAAAAAGGTATTCTCTTAAATGAGGTAGACAATATTTGAAGAAAATATATGTAAATTGTAGAAATCATTACTTCACCATATTTTAAATGCATGCATAGATGGTCTGGTTACCTAGTGTAAAAATTGAATCCCTTGAGTTGTATTGTCTGCATGAATCGGGAGTCTGATGTTTTGTTGTCAAATTATTGAATTGGGAGTTTGATGATTAGTTGTCAAATTAGTATTTCTGTTATTGAGTAGCAATGGAGGGATGAACAACATCATAATTCTGAATTATGAAGGCCTTAAGATAATTAAGCTAGTGATTACTTATGTGAAGTTCCTTTAACATGAAAGGGCACAATGATATGAAACAAAAAATTCCAAATAAAGAGATGGTCTGAAATGCTTCTTCTTTTTGCACATAATTTGCTTCAACTTTTTTTTTTTGCTCGGGTAATCTCATTAGTGAAGCATTCTTGCTATGTATAGATTAATCAATGAAGTCATAATAATTTGTTACGGAAAAAGGTGGCAGCGTTGGTTTTAGAATGTCGGCTTAATTTTTGCCAGACACTATTGTGATGGAGAGTTTTTTAAGAAAATTCTAATTTATAGTTGGGATGTTTTCTTCATATAGTTTTGCTGTCTTAAAAAATATTTGTGATAGAGCGCTAAAGGATCTGAATGGTTTAAAATTTATGGAAAAANGTTTTCTTCATATAGTTTTGCTGACTTAAAAAATATTTATGATAGAGCGCTAAAGGATCTGAATGGTTTAAAATTTATGGAAAAAGGTGAGAAGTTGCCAAAATGTTTATGATGGAGCTTTGATGCAGCCGTGGGAAAAAAAAAGAAGAATTTTTTTCCTTGAAGTATCCTAATTGGCTTACAAAGGTGCATCTTTGGCAAAGGCTGGTTAATAAGATGTTTCTGTAACACAATCCTATGAGCATTATTAACAAGTTAATTATGCTCATTATTTGATGCTTGAACAATGATTTGACATTATTGTAAACACTTTCAACCTATCTTCTTCACTTTATATTGTAATAACTGAAATTTTAATTTAATAAAATAAAGGGGAATTTACATATACAACACCCAATTCTTATGCATTGACCTATCACACACCCAAAGTCTCATTTTCACAAACAAAGCATCCAACTTATCCTTTTCACCACTCCCCAACAATGAAATCAACATTTTCATTCATAGGTAGGGTACTGATTTTGTAAACATGATAGTTTGGGTGTGAGATAGGTAAATGAATGAGAATTGGGTGCTGTATACATAAATATCCATAAAATAAAATATAAAATAAAAAGAAGTAAAAGAAAATCAATTTTATCAAGTTCGTCTTGGTTCGAAATAAACACCTCGATGGCTATTTAAGAGACTAATGCCCCATTCGATCCGATGGAATCGGAGATCGAGTGTGTGAGAGAAGAGGAGAGAGCAGGAAGCAAAGAAGAAGGAAGTATCATGCTTTGCTAAGGGTACCACATCTGAGTGAAGGAAGGGAATCAACGACAAGCTGATATCATGTCATTTGAGAAGAAGAAGATCAAGGAGGGAGATACAATGCTGTTAGTACAAGTACAAGAGAGATCTGACATTGTTGGCTGAAGGGGCAACCTAGGGCTAGTTGTGTTAGTAATTTGTGTGAAGGTAATGAAGAGGCAAAACATTGAAGCCAAAGGAGATGATTCTGAATGGAGTGTGAGGTTCTTCTTGTGCTTAGAAGAGTAAGGAGGGAGATACAATGCTGTCAGTACAAGTACAAATACAAGAGAGGTCTGACATTGTTGGCTGAAGGGGCAACCTAGGGCTAGGTGTGTTAGTAATTTGTGTGAAGGTAATGAAGAGGCGAAACGTCGAAGCCAAGGGAGATGATTATGACTCGAGTGTGAGGTTCGTCTTGTGCTTAGAAGAGTGCAAGTGTGTGCGTCCTATGCATGAAAGGTGAGGAGAGGAAGCCCTAGCATGCGGGTGAGCGGTAGGGCTTTGATTGCAAGAGGATCACTCACATTCTGAAGTAAATGGGGAAGAATCCAGTAACTCGTGAGATTTTTTCACTTGCAGGAAGATCCAAGGGTGAATCACATGCTGAAGACTTCGACCAGGAGGCTTCGAACAGGAGGAGTGAGTTTCGTAAGGTAAGAAGTCTTGTGTGCTTAGCTTAAGAGGATGAATTGAGCCTAGTGACTATTGCATGTGGGTTCGAGCGAATGAGTAGGAGAAGAAGCTTGCTATGTTGGCAAAAGGAACGAATCGAAGCTTTTATAAGGTAAGCTAGGCTTTATTTTCTTAGATTTTTAAATAGTAATTATGTTAAGATTGTTGTATAGTTGATAAATAATTGTTATAAGTAATGTTATAAACTATTAATAATGGATTTTATTTTTTGAGGATAGGTTGTGATAAGTCAAAGAACTTTTGTTTTGTAAGATTCAGAGATTTTCATTGTTGATTTCACACAAGGAGGAGAAGGTAAATGTTAGAACTTTTAATGTGTTTTATTTGTTCGGACTAATTAATTAATTGAAATGATATTAAATGTTAATATTATGCTTTGATAAAAAAGAAAAAAATTAGATCAATGAATGTTTGAGATTGAAGGGAGTAGAAGAAATTGCGGCATAAAAATGTTACAATCAATTAAATAATTATTTAAGTATCAAAATAAGTTTTATTCCTTAATAATATCAAAAATTTGATGTGGAAAATATTCGTATCCGGAAACAAGAAGCATTAGCAACATTCCCAAGGGTGAGTCACATGTGGAAGAGGTGGCTTTGAGTAGGAGGCTTCGAGCAGGAGGAGTGAGCTTCGTAGGGCAAGAAGGCTTGTGTGCGTAGCTTAAGAGGATGAATCAAGCCTAGTGACTTGCGTGCGGGTTTGAGCGAAGGAGTAGAAGAGGAAGCTTTTTGTGTGGGGAAAAGGACCGAATCGAAGCTCTTGTAAGGTAAGCTAGGGTTTGTTCTGTTATATTTTTAAATAGTAGTTAGGTTTGGATTATTGTATAATTAATAAAAATGGTATATACTATTAATAGTAGATTTTATTATTTGATGATAGGATGTGACGGGTCGAAGAACTTTTGCTTTGTAAGATTTGGAGATTTTAATTGTTGATTTCACACATGGAGGAGAAACTAAATGTTAAAATTTTTAATGTGTTTTATCTCTTTAGAATAATTAATTATTTGAAATGATATTTAATGTTAATATTGAGTTTTGCAAAAACAAAAAAAGATCGAGGAACGTTTGAGATTGAAGGGAGAAGAAGAAATTGCGGCATAAAAGGATATAATCAAATAAATAATGGTTTAAGTATTAAAATAAATTTTATTGCTTAATAATGTCAAAAATTTGATATGTAAAATATTCATATTTGAAAACAAGAAAAATTAGCAGCATTAATCATGTTAGGGTTTGCTATTTCAGTTTTGTGATAACTTTACGTTGAATTTTATAAGTTTGAATAGTGTTTTGTTGAACGATGTTAGATTTTTGCAAGTCAAGTTATTAAATTGGAGGATCGACATGAGTAGAACAGTGAAAGGCTTGAGGTGAATAATTATATTTCTATATTTCAATAAATTTTTATTATTTCTAAATATATGTTTGATTTCATTTGTGTTTTATTTTAGTGAGATTTATATTATAGTAGATTTTTCATATTGTTAGATAGAAAAATATGCATGTTAAATAGACAATGAAATTAAATTACATATGGTTTTTCATATCGTTAGCCATACATGCATGCTAAATACTGTTGTCCTAATAGTTATACAGTAGTTTAGTTCAAATTATTACCCAATTCTTCTATTCTAATAGGGATGTATATGTTGGCTCATTGCCTGACCAGATGTATACGTCAGATTATTACATGACTTATAAGTTTAGTAAATGTGTATTTTATTGGTAGATAAATATAAGTTTTCTCATAAAATATTTAATAATAATGTATGATATGAAGAATGAAGTGTATTTATAGATACTTTTTTTGTGCATGAAAGAAGATAAGTTCACCCCCTTATGATACAGATAGGAAATGTAGTGTATTCGAACACGTAGATGCTTTTCTACCACCCCAAATAAGTGTGATATTTAGATTACTAGTCGCTGTGCCAATGTGAAAATGTCAGTCAGAGACGAGTAGTAGGTTTCTTTCCACCTCAGATAATCGTGTAAATTAGTTCACAAAACGCTATGCCTATGGGATAATATTAGTAGGGGGTGTGTTAGGTTATATTTTTATTGCTCCTCCAAGGCGTGTGAATGTTAATATTATAAAATAAAAATAAAAGTTAATGCATATAGAAATTTGAACTACTTTCCATTAAGTGTCATGGATATTACATTAGATTATTGTAGGATAACTTATCGTGAAATATGAAAGACCAGCATGTATGCTGTTTTCTTTTTGTTGGGTTAGAACTCATTATGTTGTTTTTAATATATTTTTCAGCTTTAAACTCTTAAATAAGATGAGTATTGTAGGAGATAATGTTTACAGAAGGTAGGGCTGTGAAAACGGCTCGTTGTTCGCGAACAGCTCGTGTTCGACTCATTAAGAAGCTCGTGTTCGGCTTGTTCGCTAAGTTAACAAACCAAATAAGAACAAAGATTTGTTCGTTCGTGTTCGGCTCGTTTTAGTTCAAAATACTATTTATATATATATATATATATTGATGAAAAGTATTTTAAAAAATTTAATTGACTATAAGGCTATAAAGATTTATAATCAATTAAAAGTATTAATTAAGAAAATAGAATAAAAAATATTAAATTAGATTCAAATGATATTTTAATATAAACAATAATTTTTAAATCTTCATCCAACCCTTAACATCTTATGGCTACGTCATTAGGGTTGTTAAAATGACTCTTTGCTCGTGAACAACTCGTGTTCGGCTCGCTAAGAAAACGAGCCGAACACGAACACACTTGTTGAGTTCGAAATATAACTCGCTCGTGTTCGGCTTGTTTACACCCCTAATAGAAGGTGAGGTCAATAACATGAAAGGTAACTTTTTAATATGTTATTTAATTATTTCCTTTGGAGGCTAATTCAATTAATATGTGGATAATAAACTGTTAGTGATAGAAATATCATAATATAAAACATAGTTTCAACGTCCGATCGTCTATTCTCGCCTTAATTAATTCTAAGTCCTGGGCGGGTCTTGACACATATGCTATTTTTGTTTATTCTTTTTTCTTGTAATATTCATTTTCGAAGTTCATATATGCTAGAAAGATCTAATCATTGATCATAACTCTTAAAAGAGTGGAGCATCTTAATCCATGTAAAACTTCTTACCATGTTGAATGGAATTCTATTTTTATAAAAAAATGTAATATTCAAACATACTCTATCCTCTAATGTCCTATTGTCGTTTGGAGGAGGAATTGCTAGAGATTATTCTCTATCTTCTAATTTCACAACAAATTTATCCATTAGTCCTTGAGGTGATCTTTCAAAAGAAAGAAAATAACTTACACTACAAAGATCTCCATGTTGAGAATCAAATTAGGAGCTATTTTCAATCATTAACTTGTTTTTTTAGGTGTTATAATTTGTCAAATATTATGTAAAATTCATTTCAACATCTCAGTTACATTTTTCACATTCTCCAATATCAAGGTGTATGTAAGCTGAGTGATCTTTCAGTTTTTTAATACCATTAGTATTTTTCTCATCATAAAACTTATATTTTGTGCAATCATAACTCTTTTTATACCTTCTTGTACTTTGACTTGAGTGTTATATTTACAAACTGGATCTTTTTTTTAGCATCAATAATCATTAAAAAAATAATAATACTAAAATTTATAAAATAAGACTAAAAAATGAAAATAAAATCTAACCTGAAAAGAAAATAAGAGAATTAAAAGCAAAATCAACAAGAAAAATAAAAGTTAGTTAATAAAGTAAACAAAATTA
Source organism: Phalaenopsis hybrid cultivar (assembly GCA_002079205.1). Classification (NCBI taxonomy): domain Eukaryota; kingdom Viridiplantae; phylum Streptophyta; class Magnoliopsida; order Asparagales; family Orchidaceae; genus Phalaenopsis; species Phalaenopsis hybrid cultivar. The sequence goes on along the minus strand of JXCR01134224.1, from coordinate 89,831 downwards.
AGCCATTTTAAAAAATTTTAAATAAAACTAAGAAAATAANTTACTATAATTAGTTATTTAAGAGTTATTAAAATTATATATTTATTTCAATTGCCTATTAGTGATAGATAAGAAAATTGAATTCCATTGTTGCGATTGAGTATTGCTTCTCTAAAATCTTAGTTCGTAGTTCTAATATTACTCCCTATGAGATCGGTATCTAGGACTCCATCAGAGCCCTATATTACTTGAGTGATACGTATACTTGCGTTGATAAGTGTGAATTTGCAATTATTTAATATTTTATTCATCCATCTTTATATAATCTATAACTGTTATTAAGTTTTGGTACAATTGCTGAGGAATTATATATTTTTAGCAGCAGTATTAAATACTTATATTTTTAAGCATGTATAAAGTCGCTGTCAAATAGCAAAATTTAAGAAAAAACCCTTTAATAACTTAGATTCAAATTCTGAGTCTAGGAATACTTAGTAATCAAATTTAAGATTTCTAAATCTCTATTCATTTCAAGAAGATTTGCAAAATGTCATATTAAGAACATTTAGACATTCATATGAAAAAGAACTTCATGAAAACCTTACTATGAATGTTACTAATACTCCAATATAAGTTTAGAAAATGTAATGAAGCTCCTTCCTTAAGTTGATTCAAGTGAAACCAATTTTTTATTAAGCATTTCCTCAAGCTTCTCCTCACTTATATTTTTTTTCTTTTCTTCTTCTGTTTTCTTTTCTTTTAAGATCTTCTTAATCCTTTTTTTTCTTTTTTTTTTCAAGTGAGGATTACTATTTTTAGATAGCCTTTAATGATTTTGAGCTTCACTATCCTCTTCTTAAAGTCAAAACTCTATACCTTTTTTTACTTTAAAATTTTATATTAGTTTGTGATTTTTTAAAGCTCTTTCTTTTCTTCTTACATGAAACTCTAAAATTCTTGACACTTCAATTTACTTTACTTTCNTCATATTAAGAACATTTAGACATTCATATGAAAAAGAACTTCATGAAAACCTTACTATGAATGTTACTAATACTCCAATATAAGTTTAGAAAATGTAATGAAGCTCCTTCCTTAAGTTGATTCAAGTGAAACCAATTTTTTATTAAGCATTTCCTCAAGCTTCTCCTCACTTATATTTTTTTTCTTTTCTTCTTCTGTTTTCTTTTCTTTTAAGATCTTCTTAATCCTTTTTTCCTTTTTTTTCAAGTGAGGATTACTATTTTTGGATAGCCTTTAATGATTTTGAGCTTCACTATCCTCTTCTTAAAGTCCAAACTCTATACCTTTCTTTACTTTAAAATTTTATATTAGTTTGTGATTTTTCATAGCTCTTTTTTTTCTTCTTACATGAAACTCTAAAATTCTTAACACTTCAATTTCCTTTACTTTCAATAGAAAAGCATAGTCCTATCCTATCATACCAAATATCTTCAACTTTAAAATTGACCTTCATTATTAAAAACTCTTTACCTAAATTTATTATAATACTTATAGAAAGAAGTATTGTCATTTAAAGTTAAATCTTAATAACCCAGGTTATGTTAAACTAATTTTTTTAAAAAGTAGTTAGTAAAGGACAAATAAAATTTAGTTTACTCCTTTTCAAAATAAATTTTTCCTTCCCCCAAACTTAAGATTTTAAATGACTTTAAAAATATTTTGAATATAAAATTTAAAAGATGAAAGAAAACAGTAAATGCATGAAAATAAAAACTGACTTGTATAGGATTTCTGACTATGAAACTGAGCTCTGATATACTGCAGATACTAACTATAAAACTACATATAGGCTTTAAAGCATTAAATAAAACATAATATATTCTAGAGAACTTACTGAGAATTAAAAATATAAATACAAAAAGTAACAAACTAAACTGAAAATACTAGAAATGCAAAAAAAAATGAAAGTCCAGAATAACTACTATAGATTCAGTTCATAACACAACATAAAATTCTTTTACTATAACAAGTTTCAAATAAAAGTACATCCTAATACACACACAAATAGTAAACATGCATAAAAAACAAACTAAACTAGACTCATAAAATATCAATCTTCATCTCCTTCCTCTTCATCATCTGATTCTTCTTCTTCTTCTTATTCTTCTTATTCATTAAGGATGGGAGCATAGGGATTAAAACTAGGGAAAGTAGGAAAGTCCACATTAGGTTCACCCCTAAGGTGTCTTACCATGGCATTTTTAAAATCAATATCATGTTCAACTCTCCTCAGCTGATACTCATCATTATATACATTCCTTTGCTCCTATCTCTCCCAACTCAGTTTGAATATTTATTATATCCATTTGTTGAATCATCATTTGATCCATAATACCTTCAAGTGATACAAATCTAGAAGTAGATGCCCATGCAGTAGATGTAGAAGGTTTATCCCTTCTTCCACTTCCAGACTCAATAAATGATTCTACTCTCTGAATCACATGTCTCCCGATTGGAATTTTTGTGGCTTCAATCTCTCTTCATTTCTATGGGATTCTACTCCTAATTGCTCACATAGAGTGAAAATCAAGGTAGGGTGTCCTTATCCTCCAGTTGTAGAACTACCAGCAATAATTTGAGACTACTGAACTATAAGTGCACCCACATCTATTGCCTTCATGTTCTGAAAATAGTAGTTGAGTACAACTCTATCTTTAGTAACATCAGCCAAATTATTTGTTGGCAACAGTCTTGTAGAAATGAAGTGGTGTCATATTTTTGATTGAATAGTCAACATGGAAGCAGAGAAGTTAACTATCTTGTTATTCTTAATCTTCCATTCTTCTCTTACATTAGTTAAAAATGCAATCACTTCCTCAAAAATTGCACCCCTCAAATCATAAAAAGTATTGATTCAATCAGCAGTAAACTTAACTTATTTACCTCTAATAAAGATGTGATCATCAGTAGTGTATCTCAGGTTTGCATAAAACTCCCGAACCATCAGAACAATTTCTACGAAAGTGAAGTAGCAGAATCTTTTCCAATTCCTGACAAAAATCAGTCTTACAACCTCGCCACCCAGGGTTGTAAACGCCTGCTCTTGGATCATTCGCTTTGTCTTCAACTGAGTGTTGTAACTATGTTGGGCTTTAAAACTAACAAGTCTTTATTCGTCAAAGTCCTCAGACGGCTTTCCTCTCTTAACTCGGGAGCCATTTGAAAATTCTACAAACATCCAAATATAGTCCAAATAAATTACTAAATAAAAAATCTAACTCCTCAAGCAAGGTTATTTGGTAAGAAACTTTTCACCCTGAGTTTTCTTCAAGTATTTTCATAAAAAATTCCAATTTTTTTATCTCCCAAAATCCGTGGTAAAAATTAAAATTTTCCAAGTTAAAGTGAAGCTCTTGCCAAGAGAAGATGAAATCTATTGTTTTTAGCCTCCAAATCCTTCTCTATCGCCCACAATGTGATGCCCTACACCAAGTTGTTGAGGTAGAAAATGACTCAAATAACCAAAATGGAGTTTGTCCGTGTGATTTCATGATTTTCTGGGAAATTTATCCTTTTTAGACCTTTTGTGCATCATGCGCCAAGACTTTGAAAGTTCGCGCATCATGCGCTAGAGCTCAAATTTTCCAAATGTTGGTTTTTGTGGAAATCTGCTTCGTACTGCTTTATGTCAACCTATATATGACTCAAATAAACCTTTCTAACCATACATAAGCATCACACTAACACCAAAATTTCACAAACAACATAACACTCACATTTATATATAAAATTTGCACTATTATAAACTAATATTTTTCAAGCAAACAAACATCAAATTCAATGTTCTAAAGCAAACCAACATCCTAACACTGAAATCTAAAAATCAAAACTCAAAACATATACATAGATAACATTCATTAGAAAGAAAATGCAATCCAACACAACAAACTAAAACAAACAGTACTACACAAAACATTCAGTGCATAAATTAAGATCAAACATCGTCTTCACTATCGTCCTCCTGGATATCTCCCATCGATTGGTAATGCACATACATATTGTAGAAGGGTCGAAAAGGAAATTCATCAGTTGAATTTTCCTCCTCACTCCAAGCAAGTTACTTGAACATATGTACCAATCCATCTTCAATACACCCTGTATGTTCAAAATTTTCCTTCATCTTCCAATCTTGATGATCCATCATTTCAGCAATATTCCTAATCACGTGCATGAGATTTTGCACATATTTTTTCATCTACTTGATCCTTTTTGATAGTGCACTCAAGTTATAGTAGGGTTGAACTTATGATGAATTCTGAGATCCTTGATCCATCAGTACATTCATATCATTTTCATCTCCCATTCCAATACAATTGCAGTAGACTTCTGGATCCATC
>JXCR01134224.1:63966-85175 GCA_002079205.1 Phalaenopsis hybrid cultivar | reverse complement strand
CTTCTCACTTAAATTGTTTTTATGACTTCTAGATTATAACGGAGGCAACCAAACCAAAACTCCTAGCACAGTCTCTCTGAATGAATTTTGATTTGTCTATATGTACCTGGTGTGTTATTTTGCGAGATATTGCAGGATAGGATTAGTTTAATTCATGGTTTTCTTTTGGTGCTGTAAGCAGCTTATTTGATTTGTCCACATTATGATCACACCTAAGATATTTAACAATTGCCTCCTCATATGCAATATCATTCTGTAGTCTCCTCTGTTGATAATCATCATTGTGAGCATTTTTGGATTCCAAACCACTTATTCTATTCTGTAATGTCCCAATATCTGATTTCTGAATCATCAAATTTTCCATAATAGTTTCAAGTGAATATGTATTGGAAGTAGATGGTCCCGTAGCTGATGTAGAATGTCTACCACTACTTCCATTTCTATATCTAACAAGTGACCTAAATGTATGAACTATGGGTTTCCAGATAGGTTTAAGTGGGTGTAACATTTCTTCATCCTAATCAAATTATACTCATGATTGTTCACATAAAGTGAAAATCAAGGCAGGATAACCCAAACCACGAGTGGTTTCACTCTCAGTGATACTTTAAACAATTTGCAGAATAAGAGCACCAATATCAAGAGACTTCATTTGTTGGATACAAAAGTTCAATACTGCTCTTTCCTTTGTTACTTTACTAAGATGATTAGTTGGAAGTGGTTTCACTTAAATAAAGTAATGCCATGCTTTAGACTGAATATTTAACATCGAAGTAAATAAATTCACCTTGTGATTATTCTTAATTTTCCATTCTGCCCTTCCATCAATAAAAAATGCAATTACTACATCAAGCAATAAATCAAAAATCACAAATGCAACATACTCACTATGAAATTCATTGCGCAACATGTATAAGGCATTAATTCTTCCTTAGTAAATTCAACATGTTTACCTCTAATATAGACATAATTGTCAGAAGTCACTTGAAGATTGGCATAAAATTTTCAAACAATCAAAATAATTGTTACNGTAAGTCCAATTCATTGTGTTCCTAAGAAAGGATAAGTGACTGTTGAAACAAAAGAAAATAATGAATTAATATCTATCAGAAAAGTTATTGGGTGGCGTATTTGCATTGATTATAGAAAATTAAACACCGCCAACAGGAAAGATCACTTTCCTTTTCCCTTTTTAGATTNAGAAGATGAAATCTATTGTTTTTAGCCTCCAAATCCTTCTCTATCGCCCACAATGTGATGCCCTACACCAAGGTGTTGAGGTAGAAAATGACTCCAACAACCAAAATGGAGTTTTTCCATGTGATTTCATGGTTTTCTGGGAAATTTATCCCGTTTAAACCTTTTGTACATCATGCGCTAAGACTCTAAAAGTTCGCGCATCATGCGCTAGAGCTCAAATTTTCCAAATTTTGGTTTTTGTGGAAATCTTCTTCGTACTGCTTTATGTCAACCTCTATATGACTCAAATAAACCTTTCTAAGCATACATAAGCATCACACTAACACCAAAATTTCAACAACATAACACTGACATTTATATATAAAATTTGCACTTTTATAAACTAATATTTTTCAAGCAAACAAACATCAAATTCAATGTTCTGAAGCAAACCAACATTATAACACTGAAATCTAAAAATCAAAACTCAAAACATATACATAGATAGCATTCATTAGAAAGAAAATGCAATCTAACACAACAAACTAAAACAAATAGTACTACACAAAACATTCTATGCATAAATTAAGATCAAACATCGTCTTCACTATCGTCCTCCTGGATATCTCCCATCGATTGGTAATGCACATACATATTGTAGAAGGGTCGAAAAGAAAATTCATCAGTTGAATTTTCCTCCTCACTCCAAGCAAGTTACTTGAACATACGTACAAATCCATCTTCAATACACCCTGTATGTTCAAAATTTTCCTTCATCCTCCAATTTAGATGATCCATCATTTCAATAATATTCCCAATCACGTGCATGAGATTTTGCACATATTTTTTCATCTTCTTGATTCTTTTTGAAAGTGCACTCAAGTTATAGTAGGGTTGAACTTATGATGAATTCTGAGATCCTTGATCCATCAGTACATTCATATCATTTTCATCTCTCATTCCAATACAATTGCAGTAGACTTTTGGATCCATCAGCTTCCAAGGAAGTAGCACTTTTTCCCAACTTTTATATGGTACTTGCAATTGATTGCATAGTAGAAAAATAATGGATGGATGTCCTAGTCCAGTTGCAGATCCATTCACAATCAAACCCAAAACTGATTTCACAATAATAGCTCCAACATTAATAGGTTTTCCAATTTGAATACAATAATTCAAAATGACACACTCCTTAGTGACCTTATTAATTTTCATGATAGGCAGTAATTTCGATGCAATAAGAAAATGTCAGACTTTTGAAACTGGATTTATAAATGATGAAGGAAAACCTACATTTCCAACATCTCTGGTCTCCCAATTAGCATCTTCATTCATAAGATAATGATAGAGTTCAATCATATTCTCTCTGGTAGGGGTAATATTTGCGTAATGCAGATAGACACATTTTTAATCATAAACATCTCGTTTATTCTTGAAGGAGTGAATTGCACAAACATGCCTTGCATATAAATCATTCCTTGGTTAATCCTATGAATATATGCACAAAATTCTTTTACTATGGGAATAACAACAGTGGCAGTAGTGTAGCAAAGCACTTCCTAAAGCCTCTGCGCAATAGTCTCTTCCACTCAAGTATTCAGCATGTTGAATCCTCGATTCACAAATCCCCTTTCTATGATAAGCCTCTTTTTCACTAGAACTTGGTCATGTGATTTCCTTGCATCAAAACTAATGAACTTTCTCTGGTTGAAAATTCAAAATCTTGCAGAGTTTCTAGAGTGGGAAGCGAATGAAATTGNGATCCATCAGTACATTCATATCATTTTCATCTCCCATTCCAATACAATTGCAGTAGACTTCTGGATCCATCGGCTTCCAAGGAAGTAGCACTTTTTCCCAACTTTTATATGGTACTTGTAATTGATTGCATAGTAGAAAAATAATGGATGGATGTCCTAGTCCAGTTGCAGATCCATTCACAATCAAACGCAAAACTGATTTCACAATAATAGCTCCAACATTAATAGGTTTTCTGGTTTGAATACAATAATTCAAAATGACACACTCCTTAGTGTCCTTATTAATTTTCATGGTAGGCAGTAATTTCAATGCAATAAGAAAATGCCAGACTTTTGAAACTGGATTTATAAATGATGAAGAAAAACCTACATTTCCAACATCTCTGGTCTCCCAATTAGCATCTTCATTCATAAGATAACGATAGAGTTCAATCATATTCTCTCTGGTAGGGGTAATGTTTGCGTAATGCAGATAGACACCTTTTCAATCATAAACATCTCGTTTATTCTTGGAGTGAATTGCACAAACCTGCCTTGCATATAAATCATTCCTTGGTTAATCCTATGAATATTTGCACAAAATTCTTTTACTATGGGAATAACAACAAAGCAGTAGTGTAGTAAAGCACTTTCTAAAGCCTCTGCACAATAGTCTCTTCCACTCAAGTATTCAGCATGTTGAATCCTTGATTCACAAATCCCCTTTCTCTGATAAGCCTCTTTTTCACTAGAACTTGTTCATGTGATTTCTGTGCATTAAACTAACGAACTTTCTCTGGTTGAAAATTCCAAATCTAGCAGAGTTTCTAGAGTGGGAAGCGAATGAAATTAAAAAATGGTGATTCTTCCCTCGTTTTCCCACCTAAAATATGGTTTGGAGTCGGTTTTTAGGAGTTATATGGAGAAGAAACTGCCAAAAACTACCAAAAACAATCATTTGACACATTTTAAACATTTTCAAACCAGTGGCGCATTATGTGCCAGCTCTCTAGAAAGTGGCGCATCATGCGCCAGTTCCAGAATTTTTGTCATTTTGATTTNCACCTAAAATATGGTTTGGAGTCGGTTTTTAGGAGTTATATGGAGAAGAAACTGCCAAAAACTACCAAAAACCATCATTTGACACATTTTAAACATTTTCAAACCAGTGGCACATTATGCGCCAGCTCTCTAGAAAGTGGCGCATCATGCGCCAGTTCCAGAATTTTTGTCATTTTGATTTCGATCCAATAAATTTTCAATTTTTCCATAAAATAAGGCAAATAAAAATGTTTCTAAATATTTATTTATTACATAGACTACATAAATGCATAAACATAAATATAGATAAAATATCTCAAATAAAAGAAACTCAAAAACAAGCTAAACATCAAATGGGTTGTCTCCCACAAAACACATAGTTTTATGTCATCAGCCCGACATTCCCAGTCTTATTCTGGGTGACCCAACATTACTGTCTCTTTAAAAACTGGTCTTTGACCATCAAAATATGATTTCAATATGTGCTTATTCACTTTAAATATTCTTCCACTCTTAGGGTCCTCAATATTAATTGCCTTATAGGGATAAATTTTTATAGCTCTGAATGACCCTTTCCACCTAGACTTCAATTTTCCAGGAAATAATTTCAATCTTGTATTGTATAATAAAACTTCATGTCCAAGTTTAAATTCTCCTTTTATTATCTTCCGATCATGCCATTTTTTCACCTTTTCCTTATAAATCCTCGCATTATCATAAGATTCATTTCTGATTTCCTTGAGCTCATTAAATTGCAATAATCTTTTCCACCAGCTTCTTTCAAATTGAAATTGAATTCTATTATAACCCAATAAGCTTTATATTCCAATTCAACTGGCAGGTGACAAGTCTTCTCAAAAATTAATCTATAAGGGGACATTCCTATAGGTGTCTTATAGGCTGTCATATATGCCCATAATGCAGCATCTAATCTAGTAGACCAATCAATTTTACAAGGATTAACACTTTTTTCCATAATTCTTTTAATTTCATGATTAGATACTTCTGTTAAACCACTCGTCTTGGGATGATAAGCAGTTGCAACCCTATGCACTATATTATATTTTTCCACCAATCTTACAATTGTTTCATTTCTAAAATGAGATCCTTCATCGGTAATGATTACTCTCGACATTCCATATCTTGTAAAATTATTTTTATTTAAAAAATTTGAAACACTGCGAGCATCACATCGAGGTTAAGCGATTATTTCAATCCCTTTTGAAAGGTAACCCACTGCAATCAATATGTATATATTTCCGAATGAGGGTATAAATGGTCCCATAAAATTTAATCCCCATGCATAAAAAATTTCATTTTCTAAATTAAAATTTAGAAACATTTCATTTATTATTGAAATATTACCAAATCTCTGACACTGATCACATGTTATGATATATATATTAACATCTCTTAATAGAGTAGGCCAATAAATTTTTTTTAAATTCAGATTGTAAAAATTTTCTGAATAGTTCTATCATTTCCATAATGTCCTCCAAATTCAGAATCATGACATTTTTTAATAATCTCTTGAATTTCTTTATAAGACACACATCGTCTGATCATTAAATATTTACATTGCTTATATAAATATGGATCATCCCAAAAATATGATTTTACATCATGAATGAATTTCTTTTCCTGCTATTTTGTTAATCCATTTGGTAAAATACTACTAATAATATAATTTACAGTATCAACATACCAAGGTATTTGCCATCCTTTACAACATAAAGTCGTTCATCACAAAAATTTTCATTAATCACTCTTTCCATATCCAGTATTTTTCTTGTTCTAGCCTCAATAGATTATCAGCAATTTGATTATCAATCCCTTTCCTATCGACTAGTATGAAATCAAACTCTTGCATCAGAAGTATTCATCTAATTAATCTTGGTTTAACATCCTTCTTTTGCACAAATATTTTATAGTCGAATGTTTAGTATGTACAACACATTTAGCTCCAATCAGATATGATCTAAACTTATCAAAAGCGTACACAATAGCTAATAATTCTCTTCCAGTGGTGTAATAATTAATTTGAGCATCATTAAGAGTCTTACTAGCATATTATATAACTTTAAAAATCTTATCATATCTCTGCCCTAGAATAGCTATGATTGCATAATCACTAGCATCACACATTAATTCAAAAGGTTTCTCCTCTTCCAGTGAAACAATTATAAGAGCTGTGATCAATTTTTCCTTTAAAGTTTCAAAGGCTTTAATAAAATCTTGGTTAAAGTCAAATTTTTGTATCTTTCTCTAGAAGTTGGCATAAAGGTTTAGTAATTTTTGAAAAATTTTTAATATGTCTCGTGTAAAATCCAGCATGTCCTAAAAAGCTCTTAACTCCTCTTACTGTGGTAGGCAGAGGTAGGTTTAATATAACCTATATTTTTGCAGGATCTACTTCCATGCCATTTTCAAAAATTTTATGTCCAAGCACAATTCCTCCTTCAACCATAAATTGACATTTTTCCAGTTCAATATGAGATTAGTCTTTTCACAATGTTCTAGAACTTTCTCTAAATAATTTAGAAATATTTCAAATGAAGTTCCAAATACAGAAAAATCATCCATAAGGACTTCAATCCTTTTTTCAATCAAATCATTAAAAATTGGCATCATACATCTTCGAAATGTTGCAGGTGCATTACATAATCCAAAAGGCATTTGCCGAAAAGCAAAAGTTTCATAAGGACTAGTAAATGTTTTTTTTCTATTAATCCTCTGGAGTAATAGGTATTTGATGATAATCGATATATCTATCTAGAAAGCAAAAATATTTATGCCCAACAAATTTATCCAACATCTGGTCCAAAAAGGGTAAAGGAAAATGATCATTTCTGGTGACAGAATTTAATTTTCTATAATCTATACAGATTTTCCAACCAGTGACTTGTCTTGCTAATATTAGTTCACTATGCTCATTTGTTACTACAGTCACATCTCCTTTCTTTGGAACATAGTGAATTGGACTAACCCATGCATTGTCTGAAATAGGATATATTATTCTAGCATCTAACCATTTTAAAATTTCTTTCTTTACAACTTCTTTACTCATAGGATTTAATCTCCTTTGAGGGTTAGCTCTTGGTTCATGTTGATCTTCTAATAAGATTTTATGCATACAAATTGAAGGGTTGAATCCTTTAATATTAGCTTATATCTTTTCAAAATTTCCAACAACTGTTGGTCTTGCATATCAGTTAATTCTGAGGATACTATAACATGTAATGTAGATAATTCTCCTAAAAAATGCATACTTAAATTATGTAGGAAGCGTTTTCAGTTCTAGTTCAGGGGGTTTCTCAATAGATGAAGCCAAATTCTTGTTACTCTCTTTAGGATCCAACATTTCAAATCTTTCTTGAACATAATTCATATTCTCTTTACTTACTTCCATAGATTCATCTTGAATTCTATCCTTATCTTAATATTCCATATATTTCTTTTTAAATTTCTTTTCAAAAGTTTTCTTGAAATATTCATGGCTTAAGTATTCATTAATATCCATTATGAAGCCTTCAATCTCAGTGCTCTTTTCCAGAGTATCTAATTAATTTTGCAATATTAAATGTAACCTCTTGATCACTAACTCTCATAGTTAATTATCCTTTATGCACATCTATCAACGCTCTTCCAGTGGCTTGGAATGAACTTTCTAACATGATAAGAATTTTATTGTCTTCACCCATATCTAATACAATAAAGTCCATAGGAAAGATAAACTTATCGAGTTTGACCAAGACATCTTCAATAACTACTTTAGGATAGGTAATCGAACAATCAGCTAACTGCAGAGTTATAGTTGTAGATGAAATATCTCCGAAACCCAACCTTCTAAAAATTGATAAAGTTATAAGATGAACACTGGCTCCTAAATCACATAAAGCTTTTCCACAGAATCATTCACCAATAGCACAAGGAATTATAAAACTTCCAGGATCTTTAAGTTTTTCAGGAAGCTTTTTCTGAATTATAGCGCTACACTCTTCACTTAGTGCAATATTTTCATTATTTGCAATCTTTCTTTTCTTATTAAGTATATCCTTCATGAACTTCACATAGCTTGACATTTGTTCCAAAGCATCAACAAATGGAATGTTTATCGTTAACTTCCTCAAAATTTCTAAAAATTCTGAAAATTGATTATCTATATGTTTTTGCTTCAATCTTTGAGGAAATGGAGGTGGTGGTCTTTCTACAGTGATTTTCATTGGCTTAATAGGATTTTCTGCTTCAAATTGAAAATCTTTACCAGATTTTTCATTTTCCACCTCATCTTTTCCAACTTCAACTTCTTGTTGAACTCTATTTTCTACTTCTTCTTCACTTCTCAATTGAATAGCATTAATTTTCTTATTGTTCTCATCTTTAGGATTTACTTCAACATTATTAGGCAATGTTCCGAGAGATATATTACTAAGTATAGTAGCAATACATCCTAATTGATTTTCTATATTTTTTATAGTGTCTCCTTATCTTTAAATTGACTACTCATCTGTAATATCAATTCTTCCATTGATAAATTTTTTTCCTTACTCTACAAATTATTGAAACCTGGGGGATAATAAGGTTTATAAGCTTGGTTCCCTTGATTGTTGGAGTTTTCCAATGGGTTCGCAGTGTTGTTTCCCCATTGCGGATTTGTAGCGTAAGAGTTAATATTACTCCAACTAAAATGTGTATGATTCTTCCAACCAAAATTATAATAATTGCCATAAGGATTATTAGAACAATTTTTTATTGCATTTAAACTCTCATAAGAAGGTTACTCTAAGTTTAAGGTATACACAATCTAATAAATAAAAATAGTGCAATTCATCCAATTATTTTTCACTAAGTAAGTTCATGACCTTACTCAGTGAAGACAAAGTCAGATAAAGGAAGTAATAGAGTTTATATGGAGTGTTCCAAGTTCAAACTCTACATGCTTCAAGGTAATTCTCAGCTCCTATTGAGAACTAGGTCGTAACATACTCGTCAACCTACTACTACCGGAGATCATATACAAATCTAGTCATGAAGAAGGAATTACCTTACAACATTAATCCAATCCACTCTTACACATGAAAAACATATCAAAGTCCAACATCTCACTACTATCCAATCTAATATAACAACAATCACACTAAAAAGATAACAAAGATAACCATGGGTTAACTCCCACGAAGCACTTAGTCTAACATCAATGACCCAATGTACACAATATTTACTCTGGTCGCCCCAACATCAGAATCTCATTCATTTTGTCTGTATACCACAGAATATGTCATTTTGTGATTTTGAATAACTCTTTCTTAGGAGATCTTTTACTAATTTTATCATTCAATTGAAGTTTTTTCTTGTGATTGAGTTGAATCTGGAGATATAAATATCGGTGGTATAGACGAATTCCCTAAATAGGCAGGCTTTAAAATTGTATGGGGTACATTCAGCTTAAGTTCATGAGATTTTTCAACAAACGGAGTTAAAAGTTTACTATTTTTGGTATAATCTATCATTTCACACATCTCCTAAACATACATATAGTCTTCTTTAAACAATGTTTTCAACTCATCATGAAAATCCATTTCGATCTCATCTGTTAACTTACTCTCAAAACTTTCTTGGAAATGATCTTTACTTAGATAATTAACTTCATCAACCCAATAATAATCATCATATTTTCTCTCAGCTAGATATTTCAAAGTCTTTAAAACATCAAAAGTGGCTTCATGGTCATTAATATTCATAGTTAACTCACCTTTTTGTGCATCTATCAAAGCTTGTCCAGTAATAAGAAAGGTCTCCCCAAAATAATTGGATTTTCTTTTTCTTCTTGCATATGTAATACAATTAAGTCCATAGGAAAGATAAATTTATCCACTTTAACAAGCATGTCTTCTATAAACCCTTTTAGATAAATGATAGATCGATCAATTAACTAAATGGTTACAGTAGTGGGAGAAATATCATTTAAACCTAACATTCTAAATATTGATAGAGGCATAACATTAATGCTCAATCCTAAATCACATAAAGCTTTTCCACATTATTTTTCTCCAATTACACAACACATAGTTAATCCACAAGGATCCTTAAGTTTCATAGGAAGCCTTTTCTGAAATATAGCGCTACACTCCTCACTTAGTGCAACAGTCTTGTAATCCCCAAATTTCTTTTTCTTGTTTAATATCTCCTTCATAAATTTTTCATAACTTGGCATCTGTTACAAAGCTTCAGCAAAAGGAATATTTATCGTTAACTTCTTAAGTACTTCCATGAACTTTAAAAATTGTTTATCCAACTCATATTGTTTATGTCTTTCAGGAAATGGAGATGGTAGTTTTTCTAAATTGATTTTAGTTGGAGATATTAAATTTTTCACATCCTTAGAAACATGTTCTTTAGGTCTTTTAGTTTCTTTTTTTTCTCACACTTCTTTCTCTTTTCTAACCACATCCTTTATCTCTCTTCCACTTCTTAAATGGACAGAGTCTATTTGTTCATCATTTTTTTCTTTAGGGTTGATCTCAGCATTGCTAGGAAGCATTCCTTGAAGTTTATTTCTAAGTGAATTAGCAATTTGTCCAAGTTGATTGTTTATGTTCCTAATCACAGCAATTTTACCTTGCAACTCGTTTCCCATTTGCAATACCACTTCTTCTATGGACATCTTCTTATCCTCAAGTTGTTGATCATTGTTAAATTTTGGTGGATATGAAGGTATATAGTTTGTGTTCCTCTGATTATTCCAACTCCCATCAGGATTTGTAAAATTATTTTCCCATTGTTGGTTTTCACCACCAGTAGTATGATACTAGCTAAAATTAAGATGGTTGTTCAAACCTAGATTGTAAAAGCTAGAATATAGGTTGTTTATGGTATTTAAAGTCTCATGTGATAAGTTAGAATCAATCATATACCTTCATGAACTTTCCTCACTTATTAAAGTAAATTGAGGCTGGTTCATTCCAAATTGGTCCAACTTCCTTGATATTGCAACAACCTGAGGTTTAAGAATTGTAATTGCATCTGTATCATGAACATTGGCTACCTTTTTAGGATTTACCCTTACAGAGGGCCATTAAAATTCATTTGTAGCCATTTTTTTAATTAACACATATGTTTATTAAATGATTTTGACATTTATGATCCACCAGCGACAACATCAATTATAGACATAAGGGATTCTTTTAACCCATTGTAAAAAGTTTGAATTATTAACCAATCGGGCATAACAAGGTGTGGACACTTTTTTAAGAGTTCCTTAAATCTTTCCCAGGCTTTGTATATTGACTCCCCTTTATACTGACAAAATTAGATAATATCATTTCTATGTTTAGTTGTCCTTGATAGTGGAAAATACTTAGCCAGCAATTTTTGAGTTAACTCCTTTCAATTTTTAATGGAGCTAGGTGCTAATGAGTATAACCATAGTTTAGCCTTATCCCTTAGTGAGAAGAAAAAGCCTTAGTCTAACAACATCATCTGACATGCCATTATAATGAAATGTAGCATAAAGTTCTAGAAAACTTGATAAGTGTATATAGGGATCCTCCAAACGAGTTCCCCCAAAGTGGTTATTCTGCACTAGTTGGATAATTACTGGATTTAGTTCAAATGAGTCAGCTTCTACGACAGTGATTTGTATACTTGAGTAAATTTCATCTGTCATAGGATTTACATAATCCTTTAATGGTTTATTATGATTTTCTAAGTTCTTATTTTGAATTTTTTCCATTTTCATTTCTAGTTTCTTAAGCCTTTCATGTTTTTTTATTTTTTTCTAACTCGGGATCATAAGGTACAAGTCGTGCAGACCGTATACTTCACATACACAACAAAACAAACAATACATTAACAATTAAACAAATAAAACAAAAAAAATATTCAACATAACAAAATATTTTCATAAACACTTTATTTTTCAAACAAACAGATTTTTCACAACACTTTTTCAAACAAAAAACACACACTTTTCACACAAAAACAATTTTTATGAAAATATATTTTTTCAAGTCTAAGCCTAATTACTTCAACTAAAATTATCCTAAAATTCAAGATTAACTATTGCGATCCTGGGGAACGGAGCCAAAAACTTGATCCCGATATTTTTCATATGTAAGGATTTATGAAGTTGACACCACTACTTGAAGATTTTAATCCCCGATAATGACACAAAAAACTTGACCCCAAACTTGATCCCAAGAAAAGTAATATTTCAATTATATTTTTAGGGATTCTACGCAAGTATACGTATCGTTATCAAGTAATATAGGGCTTTCTGATTAAGCCCCAAATATCGATCCCATAGAGATTGAAGTTAATTAGGACAGCTTTCAAGAGAAGTTCTAGTCTAGAATGACACGCCCTAGCTTGGAAGGTCGATAAAGTTTTGGTTTTGATTATATCCTACAATTATCACTTCAATACTACTTATAATCCTAAACTAAAATACTTAGTGAAAATCAAAAAGTGGGGTTTAATATATTAAAACTACTCTTCTTCATGCAATGAAATTAGTGACATGTGTAAAAGTAAAATAAATAGTGAGAGAGATTGTAATAAATTGGAGCAATTATATTCTTTAAAAAAACATTGGTTAATCTAAAGTTTGAAAAGTTCTGAAAATGGGCTAGGCAAAGAAGATACTAGCTCTCACTCTAGAGTTCTCTTTTATCCCTCCACTTGGAGGCTAACATCTCACATCAAAACCTAAAATAATAGACCAAATTAGAGGGCTTTAGCCTGTCATTCTAAAGTCCTCTAATTCTGAACCCATTAAAGATTATTTCCTTATTTATTTACACTCAATTATATGGATTACATTCTCATCCATACAATCTCATGTGATTCTACCACAGTTGATTGAAACAATACCATCTCGGATCTTACATGTTCTCACAACAGATTTTAAAATGCAAGTTAATGAAGTTTACATGTAAATGAAGAATAAAGTAAAATCATCATAATATATTCTCACTCTACTCAATTTTATATCCTACACATGTAAACTAATTCATTATAAGAGGAAAGCAGTAAAGAAAACTACTCACTACACATGGAGAAACAATCAAGAACTTTCATTGAACAAGACTTTGAAACCATACAAACAAAGTACTAAATTCAAATCAAAATATAATGAAAATATTTATCTCTGATTTAAATCAAACTCTCCTTATATAGCAAAAACAATCTCCTAACAATCCTCTCCAAGAACAAAGTAAAAAGAAAAGAAGAAATCTCTCACTCTCTCTCTCTCTCTCTCACCTTGTCGCCCCACTTGGGGCTCACACCCAAGCCTTCTTCCTCATCTCCAAGCCTTCTTCTCCTCTTTCAATTAATTCAAGAATCCAAAAGTTATTTTAAAAGTATTTCCAAGCCTTATTTATAATTTCCCAAGAGATTCTTAAGTGTCTCTTCAAAACTATCCATATTCATTGACTCTTCCAAATGGTGCTTGAAGTGCCTCTTCAAAACTCTTTATAACCACCCCAAATCCTTATATAAAGTCCATTTTATCATTTCTAATGAATTCCTCAAGAGATTCACCAAGAAACTCCTCAAAAATATTCCAAATTCGATGTATATTCTAGAAGATATGCCGAAAATGTCTTTTGCACCTAAGCATCATTTTTGGGCACTTAAGCACCCACCTCTTTATCTGGGTGAAACCTAAGTGCCATATTTGGGTGCTTAAGCACCAAGAACAGGCAGTTAAGTGCCCCGTTTCAGTCCCCATGACTCCAGTGTGCCTCGATTTGACCCAATTTGCTCCGGTTTGCTCTGTTTTGGTCCATTTTTTTCCTTTTGCTCCAATCACTCCAAATTCTTCAATTTGATGCACCTACAAAAAAAATAAGAAAACATACCTTTAAAGTATAATAGCATTATAAAATAAAGCATGAAAAATAGTACATTTTTAGGCGTATCAATTAACATAATCTCATAAAGTTCTTTAATGATGTTCATTTTCATTTTCAACATTGTTTGAATTGAAAGCCATTTTGCTAAAATGATCTTTCTCTTTTTGTTGTTTTCAAATTTTTTGAACAGTTTTTTCTAACTCAGAGACGTACGTTACTAAGCTTTAGATCTTACACTATGCATAAAGTGAATAAAATAAGTAAATAAAAATGTAGCAAACACACTAAAATAAGAAAAACTTCAAATTAAACAACAAACACACTCTTTCTTTTCTATTTTTTTATTGAAATAAAATGAAGTAAAATACTAATATTTTCCATTACAACCCCGACAAAGGCTCCAAAAACTTGACACGGTGAGATTTGTATATGCAAACATTTATGCAGTTGACACCACTTAATGAAGCCAACAACTTGATGCAGGTAGATTTATAATAAATAAGCAATATTATCCTAAAAAACACTTTTTATAAATATAATTTATCCTTTAAAACTCTTTTTTAAACTGCGAAATCTCTCCTAAATTTCAATGCTAGTATAGTATCGTGCAAGCAATAAAGGGCTCTAAGGGAGTCCTAGTTATCGATTCCACAGGTAATTTGAAAAATCCTAAAGTAGATTATGGATATTATTTTATAATAAAAACAAAAAATAAAAATAAATTGTGAAATTTTAAAATTGACTACTCAGGTGAATGCTAATTAAAATGTTGATGTAAGATTATAAAAATCAAACTAAACTAAAGACTATACTTTCATAAATAAAATTATGGAAATTAAACGAAGTTTTTAGTGTAACAGAAAGCTAAAATTTAAGAATACATCCTTCCCCTTTACAATGAGTATATGGTTTGTGAAGAAATTAAAATCATTTGAAAATATATATATAAACTGTTTTGAGCCAAATAGGAGCAATTCTATTCTCTCCCCTCTTCTGAGTACTATAAAGAACATTGATTAACCTAGAGTTTGGTCCCTAATTCTGGGGTTAGGCTGGGAGGATATCGGCTGCCACTCCAGAGCTCCCACTACTTCCGCCCCTGAGGGGTAACAATCTCGCATTAGTTTCCAATCAACTGAACCAAATTGGGGGTTTTAATCTGTCACCATAAAATCTCCAATTCTGCATCTAGCAAAGTATAATCCCCTATTTATTTGCACCCAATCTCATGGATGACATATTCTCCCATGAAATCAAATGTGATTCTCCCTATGTTGTTGAAATCATATCTCATTTAAGAACATATGTCTTTCAATAAGTTTTAACTATTCAGTTGGCTAGATTGAAAAGTAAATGAAGATCGAAGTTCAAATCATCACAAATTATTATCATTTAAAATTGTAGAAAATAAAATCTATTCTTCACAAAACCATATCTTCAAAGAAGGGAGAAAGAAAAAAGAACACTACTTATAATTCATTAAAATGGTATGATGAAACATGAATTTCATATATAAAAATGAGTTTAAAAAATAAAAGAAATAAAAATACAACTTATCTCACAATCCTTCAAATTGACTTTAGGGATATTTAAAATGATTTTGAGGGTTTTAGGAAAGTTTGGGTCACGAGGGGTATTTTTTGTAATTTTGACAAATTTAGGGGTACTTTGGTAATTTTGGGATGTTTTGGGCAATTGGGGTAGTTTAAAATGATTTAAAATAATTATTTGGAAAAACCTGGGTTGTTTGGGTAATTTTGGTCAAATTTGAGGTTTGGGGGTGTTTTGGTAAATTGGGTAAATTTGGGGGCAAAAGCCTAAGTTTGGTTTTTTGGTGAAACTGGGGTGCCAACCACCTTATTTGAGCTATGGACCAATGGAATCTCCATTTGGGTCCTTTATGTACTAGCCTTGGCTAGACCCTAGCCTAGGGTTGGTGGGTCTAGGGGACCATCTTTATGAGTCTCTCAAAAGATCAAGGATTCAAAGTCAACAAGCTTGGGTATAAGGTTATGAGTGAATGTGAATGAAAGTAAGTGTAAGTGAGTGAACTAGCTATCCATATTGACCCCCCCACCTACCAAGTGCTACATGTTAGGACCAATATGTGGAACTTCAAGTTGAGCAAAGAAGTGTTTAGAACTTATAAAGGTGAGGGTTCCTTTTCTAGTCCTCCAGGAGTAGTCAACAGAGAAAGCTAGACCTCAACCAAAAGTGAGGTCAACAAACTATCAAGGTGTAAATTAGGATCTTTAGTTGGTGTTCCTCCAAACTGATTATTTTGTGCCATTTGGATAATAAAAGGTTTAAGTTCAAATGAATTGGTAGCTACAACAGGGTTTCATATACTCAAATGAATTTCATCTATTGTTGGATTAGCATAATCTCTTAAAGGTCTTTGATGGTTTTCATTTTCATTTCCAACATTACTCAAATTGCAATTTATTTTGCTAATATGATCTATCTCTTTTTGTTATTTTCAAATTTTCTAATAGTTCTTTCTAACTCAAAATCGTAAGACTCTAAATTTTCAGATCTTACAGTACACATAAATAAACACAATAAGTAATTAAAATAAGCAAACACACTAAAATATGAAAATATTCAAACTAAACTACAAACACTCTATTTTTTTAAGTTTAAAATAAAAATAATTTAAATTATAAAATAACTTAATACTACTTTTTGTTACTTCTCCGACAACGGTGCCCAAAAACTTGATGCAGGTGGATTTACTGAGTTAATTTTGTAAATATTTTTCAATGTTACAAAATACACATGGTAGATACAATAGTAAATATGCAAATTAATCCCAACAAAAAATAACTTTAATGAATATAATTTTATCTTTTAAAAATCTTTAAACTGCCAAATCCCCTAAAAATAATGCAAGTATATGTATCGCTCAAGTAATAAAGGACTCTAATGTTGTCCTAGATATCAATCCCACTGGGAAGTTAGAAATTCTTATGAGTAAATTCTTAAGATTATAATGTAAACTAGAATTTTAAACTACAAAAGTGAAGTACTAAATTCGAATATAAAGTAATAGAGTGAATGCTAAATAAGATGAAGTGAAAGACAAAGTTAATTAAACTAATTGCTAAGCTTTCAAAAGTAAAATTATGAAAACTTAAAAAGGTTTTGTGACAATGACTTCAAATTTAAGAAAACATCTGTCCCCTTTACAATGAGTATATGGATTTTTAAGAAATTAAAATCATTTGAAAATGTATAAAACTTTTTTTGTGCCAAATAGGAGCAATCCTATTCTTTACCCTCTTCTGAGTGCATAAGGAACATTGACTAATCCAGAGTTTGGTATTTAATTTTGTGGTTAGGCTGGGAGGATACTGACTGCCACTCTAGAGCTCCCACTACTCCCTCACATGAGGGCTAACAATCTTGCATTAGTTTCCAATCAACTCGAACAAATTGAGGATTTTAATGTGTCACCTTATAATCTCCAAATTTGCATCCAACAAAGTATATTTCCAAATTTATTTGCACTCAACTCCATGGATGACGTCCTCTCCAATGAAATCAAATGTGATTCTCACCATGTTGTAGAAATCATAGCCCTTTCGAAACATGTGCTTCTCAACACATTTTGACAACTCAATTGGCCAAATTAAAAAGTAAACAAAGATTGAAGTTCAAATCATCATAAATTTTTGACATTTAAAATTGTATAAAATAATATCAATTCTTTACAAAACAATATCTCAAAGTATAG
This sequence comes from Phalaenopsis hybrid cultivar, assembly GCA_002079205.1. Classification (NCBI taxonomy): domain Eukaryota; kingdom Viridiplantae; phylum Streptophyta; class Magnoliopsida; order Asparagales; family Orchidaceae; genus Phalaenopsis; species Phalaenopsis hybrid cultivar. The sequence continues at coordinate 67,623 of JXCR01134224.1, read as the reverse complement.
AGAAGGATAAAGAAGACAACTCAGAATTCATTAGAAGAATACGAAAAAACACAGATTTCATATATAAAAATAGGTTTCCAATACATAATAAATAAAGGTCACAACTTATCTCATAATCCTTCCTAAGAAAATCCATGGAAGTTCTCTTCATGCATTTCTCTTCTTACATGCACTCTCAATTCTCTCTTAGACGTGCAATGAAAAAGAAATCTCTCACCTTCCCTCTCCTATTATAATCCTTGAAGAAAATCTCCAAGCCCTTGACTTTATCTATCTATCAAACTCTCTTCGCACACTCTACAAAACCACTCTTTTATTAAAGGCAGCCTACCTCCAAAAAGAATTGAAAATTCCCCCAAAATTCAACCCAAAAGTCAACTCTTTTGAATTCAAAAGACATGTCCAATAATCCAAGAGACATATCCCTTCATAAAAGAACCTTCCAAAGTGTTTAGATGCATTAAATCACTTAAAGGTACATTTAGAATAAGTGTCTCTTTTGAAATTCATGCAAAATTCATCATGAACCACCTTCATCCACAAAAAGTCATCTCTGACGCAACTAGTACTAATTATGACGCATCAGGCGCCAACTTGCTTAAGACCATGTTGTTCTAGGATTTGGACCTTAAGGTGCCAAATCTGGTGCTTCTAACACCATCTCTCTGTCAAATGGCATTTTTGGCACCAATCTGGCGCATCAGGCACTAGCTCTCTATAAAATGGCGCTTATAGCGCCAGAATTCTCAAAATTCACTGTTTTGGCTCTAAATTTCGTCCATTTCTCTATTTTTTCTCCAAATGCCTAAAATTGATGTACCTCCAACAAAAATATGAAAAATGCTTTTCTTTAAAATGTAATTGTTGACGCTATTTTAGGTTGGAGGGGAGTTGCCCGTAAGAAGCTGTCGATCGCCAGAATTAAAATCTCGTCGCCCGCTTCAGAAGGACGTTGAAGTTTAGAATGAAATCAAACTGACCCCATATTTTTCATAGTTTAAAATGAAAGAGCATTGTACCTCAAATTGAAATCAAACTGACCCCATATTTTTCATAGTTTAAAATGAAAGAGCATTGTACCTCAAATCCTGTATCTATCCCAAAGGATAAACACAAGACTTGAGGATGAGGCTCGATAAAAATACCTCAAATCATGTATCTATCCCAAAGGATAAACACAAGACTTGAGGATGAGGCTCGATCACATAAACTAAGGAAAGTATGACGTGCGTCTGGTCTGCCAAACTGTTGTATTTGCTGACAAATTCTCCTACTTAATATAAAGGATTAAATAGGGTTTATATCAAGCTGGGTTTGGACATGCTTCGTATAAGGGCAAGCCCCTATAGTTAATTACAACTTAAATGACCAAAGTCACTTAAGAAGACTCTCGATAAAAATTAAGAAATATTATCTTCAAGGAATTTTAAAGGGTAGAACTTTTCAATGAAATCGGACGTAGAGGTGTGAAAGGGTATTAGTTCAAATTTGTAACATTTTATTATAGAATCCAAAGGAGGAAGAATTAGGGGATGTCATGGATCCAGAGGCGAATCTCGGTGACTTCCCAAGCTATCCTAATGTTTGGCTTCAGTTTTGAGGAGAAATATTTAGGTGTTTCATCTCGCCACTTTTATTAGTTAGGGCTTACATTTGTGTGAAATGATCACACAAATAGCCTGGAAGATGCGAGGATTTAGGTCATGACAAACGACAACCTCGGAATCCTAAGACGAGTTAAGGCTTATATTGTATAGCAGGGCTATACAAAGGCATAAGGATAAGGTGAGGTTTTACGTTGCATAAACAAGCAACCTCAAAGTCTTATGGCTTTGTTATTTAAGTCTAAGGAAGGAAGTTTGATTTAGATGGGTTTTGCTGCTGAAGATGGCCGTGCTACCCACCATGCTAGCTCCAAGCTCCAGCCGCGACGAGTTTAAGTTTTCTAGCGTGTCAAGTAATAATGTNACTCCATGGAGTAATCAACCATGACATGACCAAGGAATTCTCATCTTTCCACGCTTCATACATCGAGTCAGTTTTAAGGTTCGCGAATCATACCCATGAGAGCCGAATTTTCGGTGTCCCATGACAAACAAGGACATGGCTTGAAAACATTGGAGAAAATTAGAACCGTTCAGTTTATGAGTAGTGATTAGAAAGTTTGTGGTTTCTCAGTCCTCCGATCTGCGAAGGGATTGAGATCAGTGTTGACCTCCAGTGGCCTCAAGTACACCATCAGGAGAAGGCTCGATGGTGTNGGATTGAGATCAGTGTTGACCTCCAGTGGCCTCAAGTACACCATCAGGAGAAGGCTCGATGGTGTAAGAGTCCGCCATGATTCCAATAGAGCCAAATGTGATGTTAGGTTGCAGAGACATAGGAAGATCCTAGAGGCTAAAAAGGGGTCTAGAAAAACTGGCTGGGGAGAACATGTCGGCTAGAGAAAAGATCAGGCCAGCAAAAGGGATCTCAGGCAGCTGGAAATGTCTGTCAGCAACCCAGCAACAATCTGTATGGGGGCAGTGCGGCAATCAGGCGACTGGAGGCCTATAAAGAGGCTGACGATGAGTATGGCGGCAGGAAGGCAAGCCCTATAGCAGTTTGCAGAGAAGCAGTGCGGCAATCAAGCAACTGGAAGCCTTTAGAGAGGCTAGCGGTGAGTCTGGCTGCAGAAAAAATGCAAGGAGGACCCACAGTTGACCAGCGGCAGAAATTCTACGAGAAAAGACCTGCAAGCGATCGGCAGCTAGGGTAGAGGATCTAGAGTTAGAATAATGACTCTAATATCATGTTAACTTTTGAGAATTGAGTTTCATAATTTCATTGATAGGAGAATGGGTATAAATACACATTACAAGACTCAAATAAAAGGAAAAACCAGATAAATGAAAGACATAAATTCATAAATAGACCACATAAGAAATACATAAATATGAAAACGGAAGCTAATAAAGAATAATAATAACTACAGTGGAAATAATAATTCTAATAGTAATGGCAATGATACTGTTGTTACATTTATTCCTTTCCACCTAACTCAAAATTTTATCAAAAATTAAACTNAAACGGAAGCTAATAAAGAATAATAATAACTACAGTGGAAATAATAATTCTAATAGTAATGGCAATGATACTATTGTTACATTTATTCCTTTCCACCTAACTCAAAATTTTATCAAAAATTAAACTCGCTTCATCCTATTTTGGGCAACTTAAGATGAAAAGTTGGGTGAGTAATATGCTTTGAGAATAATATAAAGCAAGTCAGTGTTTTCCTAAAACCACTACCTCTTTTCCATACATTATGCTTTCAAAGAGACATCACCCGCTTCCCAAAAGTTACTCCCATAAGTATGAAGGTTTACAGGGATTTAAAACAAAATGATATGGAGAATCACCAAACATCATTCCTTATTCGAAAATTTGAAGTTGAAAAATAATCAGGAAAATGGCAATTAAGGTAGTTGAAGTTATAACATACAGATAATTTTTTTCAGCTAATTGATCACAGGAGGCTGTAAATTGCTTATGTATAGCTTTTGAAATATGTAACAAGCCCCAATAGTTATGTCGTGAAGCATTAAATAATTAGTGAATCCCCCTACTTTGCAAGTGATGATAAAAATAAAAAATAAATGTAAACTTTTTAGATGT